>ML099929.1:0-110243 GCA_003697995.1 Taxidea taxus jeffersonii | reverse complement strand
AGGCAGACAGAGTGGCAGGCAGAGGCAGAGGGAGAAGCAGGCTCCCTGCCGAGCAAGGAGTCCGATGTGGGACTCGATCCCAGGACGCTGGGATCATGACCTCAGCCGAAGGCAGCCGCTTAACCAACTGAGCCACCCAGGCGTCCCTGTCCTACTAATATTTAGTCGACAGGGAACAATTCCATCATTACCACACACATCAACTTTACTCAGGTGACTAAATGTCTTGGAACCAAGCATTTTTTGTCTCCTAACTAAATGACTCCTGATCACATTATTTTCTGACCCATTCCCCTAAAATAGTGCTATCTCTACTCATCTTACAGAACAAGCCTTTGCTGTGAGGTGTGATGGAGGATAAGTTTCAGAAAAAATCCTCTTTACCCTAACTTCCCCACTCATCTGCTAAAGTATCTGAAATACCAGCACTTCAAAAGCATTTCTTCCTGTTTCTTTCTTGAATGATCCTTCAGCAATTCCAGCAAATTAAACCGACTCACACAAAACCAAATCACATCTCCTGCCAGGAGAGATCCAGAATTCTCTCAGAGTTTCAGAGAACCTAATCCTGAATGAAACTGTGGAAAGGTACAGAGAAAGAAGCAACAGCTGCTTCAGAGAAAATGGTTAATATTTTAGGGCAGAGTCTCTCAGCAATGATAAATTATTCCTTCTGTTCCTTAAATTCTCCCTACATGTTATCTTTTCACTCTTCAATCTCTATGCCTAAACTGCTTGCCCTCAACAGCAATTGCTTCTATTGCTCCTTTATGAGTCATAGTAGATTTAGCTAAGTCCACCTTGGAAAATTCTACTGGAAAGAGAACACCTGATAAAATGATATCTCAGTGAATTACTGTTTCTCTTCCCAGCATTCCTATCCATATTTGGACTCTGTAGCCATGGCAGAGCCATTTTTCTTGTATTAAGAACATAGTAAAATCTTTCATGTAATACAATTATTCTATGGTTAAATCATCTCTTTCTTAGAAAAATGTCTGCTTAGAAAATGATATATTTGATATACTACTTTGGAAAATTTAGGGGCTGTGAGAGATGATTAGCAGGCTTTTCCCTAGCTCATCATGAAAGTGAAGGGGCGGGGGGAAAGAAGGAAAGAAACCCAATGAAAAAAATGTGCTTGGATGAAGAATTTAACATCCCAGTGGAAATTCTGTAAATCTCAAGACATTCTGAATGATGTTTAACAGGCCCCTACCTACCTCTGCAAAGGAAAAGAAAAAAGGGTGGGGGAAGGAAAGCAGGCACTTGATCTGTGAGGCAATGCTTAAAAGACTTACAAAAGGCCTTTTGATCCCTTTTACCTACAGTAGTTAAGCTCTGAGTGACAGCGCCTTTGTATTTTGCTTTTGCCCGCTAAGTCTATCAGTGATGCTGGGAACCAAGAACTGGGTTCTGAATCTAAGAAACCTAAGGGATCCAGTAGATTCTAAATTGCTCTGATCTCTTCTCTTGGCCAGAGAAGAAATGTTCCATGGCACTTCACACATATGTTCCTTTATTTATGTGATTTTAGGGAGCAGTTTAGCTCACCTTAGGATATTATTTATGTTTTGCGGTTGCTCCAAGGGCAACAACACTTTCAATGTTCCCAAGCATGCTGCAATCTTCTGTTATCTAGTTTTAGCAGAACTGCTGCCCAACAAAGAACTCATCAGGTTTCAAACAAAACAAAATAAAAAAATAGTGGACAAATACACAAATTCTCACATTAGAGAATAAAGAAACCAGGAAAGAGTCCCTGTGGTGTGAGATTACATTAGCCCAAGAAAGTTAGCCCTGGCAATCAGGGAAGATAGCCCTCCTCAAGAGCACAGAACACCAGAGTGATGACATTTACACATGCACATGTGTTAACATGGTGAGAGGCAGGCGTGAAGCAATTTTCCCTCTTCCTGTTTCACTTGATAAGCATTACATTCATTGCTGGAAGCTGCCCAACATCTTTGAAATATAATATCCTTCTATATTGGATATTCCCCACATTATGAGTCTTGCCATCCCAAGAGGGAAAAGAGAAAAGAAAAGAAAAGAAAACTCACATTTTGGGCTTCTTTGCTGCACAGAAACTAAGTCCTACCAATCAGACTTACCCAGGTGATGGTTGGATTCATGAGCGAGACAGTATACAGAGATACTGAACTTCCAGAAAGTGCTTTAGGAGATATCCAGTTCTTCAGGGTCTTTGGGGGCATAGCTTCTGGGGTCTGAATGCAACTATCATGAATATAGCAGTAGTGTTTTTATTTGGAAAGCCTCTATATCCTGGTTGGGTATAATTTTTGAAATCTGGTTCTCTGCTCATCCCAGAAATAACCTCTAACAGATTTTTTTTATTCTGCTTAGATTATTTGGGATGAGTTCTATTGTTTGCAATGAGGACATTAAGCAACACATCACCCCATCTTTTTCATTCCCCCGTTAACTGAATATTATTTGATTTCAGCTCAATATATAAGCATTTCCCTATCTATCCCCCTCACCTCAGTTATGCTTTTCAGTGCTCATGTTTATGGTGACAACAGGAGAAATCACCAATCACCAACTTCCTCCTTTAATAGACTCAACACAGTTGTGATAAGAGCTGTATGAAGTGAGCCAACGGACCTAATTATGTATCTCTTGTAGATTACACCAGGAGATGTAATGATAAAAGAATGATGGTAACTGAACAAGTACCACTGGGTATATGGTTGCTATAAATTAAATTATAAATAGGGACATCCACGGGAATATATCTGGGGGTGGAGGGATCTTTTAAAATGGCTCCCAGGGACTCCCACCTCTTTGTAGTCACACTCCTCTGCACTTCATTCCATTTGTGTGTGGGTGACATCTAATGATTTGCCTGCCTCTAAAGAATAGAATTTAATGAATGTCACTCCTGAGATTCAATTACGAAAGTCTGTGACTTCTGTCTTGGTTGTACTCTATCATTCTCACATGTTTGCTCTGAGAAAGCAAGCTGAAAGTAAACTGCTCTGCCAGCTGTCCCAAGGAGAGAACCACTTAACACGGAACTAAGGGAGGCCTACAGCCAAAAACCAACAGGGACCAGAGAAGCTGAATCCAGCAGCCCTCAGGTGCCAGTAACTACCTGGGCAGACATGGAAGTGGACCCTTTCCCAGTTGAGCCTCAAGATGATGGCACTTCTACCAACACCTTTACTTCAGCCTTGTGAAGCACCTTCGTCACAGGGACGCAGCTAAACTATCCCCAGATTCCTGACCCCCAGAAAGTCTGAGCTAATAAATGTTTTGAGGTACTAGCTTTTGGTATAATTGATTGTGTGGAAAGAGATAACTAAACAAAATGAAAAACGTCTTTGAAAAAATATAAATTTGGCCTTCACTAGCATTTTTAAAAATAAGAAACCTCATTTGACTTTTCTTTTATTGAGTAGTCGTGCTAAGGTCGGAGACTTAAACAACAGCATGATATATTATTATGGCTGAAATGGTGCAAGAGGCTTGTGAGAAAAAGGAGCCCCTAGGGTGGGTGGGGTCCTCTCACTGGGAGAGAAACTTTGAGTGGAATTGTTTAAAGGTGATTTGGGGAAGAATGGCTTGGTAGGCAGCATGAAACCTAAATCTCTTTTCCTCCCCACGCAGGAAACAGTCAGTAAACTCTACATTATTCTTTAAAGCATTTCAATTTAAACTTGAGGAGAAAGTGAGATAGTAAGACCTGCTTAGGGGTCTCTCAGACTAGGAAAGTCAGGTTAAAATAAACTGAGAGTCTCCCTTTCATTAGGGAATGATATTTCCATAAACTCAATGTCTAAGAAGTGTAAATGGGAAAGAATAATTAAGATCATCCTTTGAAAAATAAAGTGCATATATTGGTCATTACAAAGTAATCAAGAGCATTTTAGTGGTCAAGTGAATGAGATACATTAGTTTGCACTTTCAGAAGGAATTATGAGAAAGAACAGGAATACTTTGGAGGACAGCCTGCTACCAGTTTAAAAGGGTAGTTCATCATATAATTCATATAACTCATCCATTTATTTTCATGAATGGCAATTACCTCACCTGGCAATGAGGCAGTCTCAATTTTCATGCTAGGAGATCAATGTTCTAAAGAGGTAATAAATCTGGGATTATCTTAGAAAAATAAAAAAGAGGATAGCAAATACTCTTTGGAAAACAGCACAATAATGTGAATTATAAATCCTGTGTTCATATATTTACTCACAATAAAACACTGAGAACAAGAGAACATCTAGTTTATTTCTCCCTGTCTTGGATGAGAACATCCAAATAACCTTGATAGCTATCTATTAAAACCTCACATATCTCCAGGAAAGGTAATTCTACAATACTCTTTATTAGCCCATTTCAGAGGCAAGTATATCTGACAAAATTCTCAAACATTTTTTTATTGAATTTCATGTTAGTTATTGGATACCTTAGCATCCCAGGCTCAAAATGGATCTAGAACTGTTAACTTTGCCAGAAAAGCGGTCTAAGCCCTGTTCCTACTTCGTAATTCTGCAAATCTCTTCCAGAATGAAAACATTTCCTTCATTCTAACCCTGTTCCTAGTAGTTGCTAGTTAATTCCATTTTTTTCCACTCCTCAGTGGCCTTTATTTTTCCATCCACTACATACGGATTGCTCACTTTGTTGCAAATACCCTTGAAACTGTTCTAAGTTACCAAAGCCAATGCAGTGTAAGACTTGCACCAGCACTAAAAACCCAGTGCAGTCAAATACCTGAATGTCTAACGAAGGCAACAATTTGGGGAATGAGAGTGATCAGGGATGACAGAATCAAACAAGAGTACATGCCCACCCCTACAAGGGACCTGCAACAAATCTCAGCTTGAGAGTAGGGGAGGAGGTCCTTCCCCAGAGTAACCCTGAGATACCATCTTCAATCATGAGAAAGAAAATCAATCTGAACACCAAAAGTCTGTGAATCTCCCCCACTCCCTCCAATGAAAAAAAACCCTCTGTTGAGGCTCATGTGAGTTGGCCATTCTGTTTATTATTCTTCCCTCTCAAATTCTAAATCCTTCTTCTCTAAGGGCCTTTGTCACCTGTCTCAAAATAAATTTTACCCCCACCAAAAAACTTCAGCATCCATCCATCACCCACTAAGCCATGAAGCCCTCCTGACTGCAACAACCTCTACTCCCCCTCAGGAACCCTCTATGAAAAACTGTGCCTGGGACATTATCATTGTCAGGGTTATTCTGCCACAAGGTTGTACATCTTTCTGTCTCACAACAGCCATGTGGAACATTCATCTCAATCATCATCTCTCCTGAGATTGCCTCCCTTAACCCTCAGACTGCACTGGATTCCCTCCTCTGAGATCCCACATCACCAGAGCCCCTACAGTAATGTAACCTGTGTCACGTGAGAGTTCCGCAGTGCCTAGAACCTAGAGATGACTCCAGGAGGATTTGTGGAACCAAATCCATTTTCCCCTGTTGAACACTCCAGTGTTTTCTTCACATGTACTCAACCTCCAGAATTTTGTGTCAGACCTAAAGCTCTCTCCTAGGAATCTTTCCTTACTTCTCTCTCATATTTTAAGGAACATCACCCACTCCCTTTCTGTTCTCTTCAGTGAGACTCCACACACAGATCAGCGTAGTAATCTCCACCTCTGCTGTGGTCTTGACATTGATCCATGATCATTCTTAGTCATTAGTCATGTGCTCCTCTCCTCAAGAGGCTATTCCAACTCATCTTTACCATTTCCACTGCTACTGTCCAAACTGAGCTCTATTATTTTCAGTGTATGCTTCAACTTCTTCAGTCCCCTACAACACAAAGAGAATAGAAACTCTTTTAATTTCCTTTATTTCAACGCTCCCACTATAAATATCTCTACATTCAGGCTCATCCTTTTCAAGTGCTGTGGGTGTCTGTCTTTTGCTGAGGCTGTAAACCCTTGGAAATGGGGTGGGTATAAGGGCAATGACTCTGACTTATTCACATTTGTACACGGGGGTAAAATAGTGCTTGGGACGTACTATTAATAAATACTCTTAAAATCTTTTTTTTTCTCTCATTAAGATAGAGAAGGAAGTAAAAAGGAGAAAAACAACCAGGAGCATAGTTAACTTTTACTTATTATTAATATAAACCAGCTACTGGGCTAAATGGTTTTCCTTTATAACGTGGATGCCATTAACTTCTCCTTTTAACCAAGGAGATTTTACATTTGGGGATGTTCTATAATCATTAGCCAGCTCCCAAGCTGCAGGGCTGGGATTGATCTCAGGTACCTTGGTGACAGGTACCTTAACCAGAATTTATTAAATGCTTCCAACGTGAGCATAGAACACCAGCACTTTACATGTACATGTAAAGCGTCAAGCAGGAGTAGGAGGGGAGAACACAGGAACAATGAGACCAGCAGACTTTACTAATTGTAGCAAACCATTTCTGTTGAAGAGGAGGAAGAAGTTAAGTTGAAGAGGTGATTTTAGAGAGGATTACAAACGGCCATGAGGAATGAAATAAATTTTATCGGCAGTGGAACACCACAGGGAAATATGAAATCAAAAACTCAGTCAAACATATTTCATATCTGTAATATTCCAGGATTATAATAAGAATTATGGAAAGAGAACTGTCTCAAATAGATACAATCTTAAGCACTAGGATGTTAGAGGGAGGATATACCCAAATCAGAAGTATCTTAAATACAAGATAGAATGTGATTATTGTAAAAAAAATTTCATTCATTCATTCATTCATTATACTAGATATTGTTATTATCTCCATTTTACAGATAAGGAAATTGAGTTCAAGAAAACCAAATGATTTGCCCAAGTTCAGGCAATCTAGTAGGTGGCAGAGTGGGGATTTGAACCCAGGCTGTCTGGGTCCAGAACTCCTCCACAGAAACCCTGCTCTGAAAGATTTGTCTGAGAGCACACAGTCAGACAGGAGCACATAAAAGCTTCCTTTTGTTATTTGAACCCTGGAACCTCCAGGTGAGAGTGTAAGTGTCACTTGTGCAACAATGAACATCTGTCAGCAGAGGCTACAAAAACTTGCTGCGTCCTTGTGAAAGCTGAGGATTGTGCTGTCAGGGAAGCAGAGCCTCGTGGGCGAGTCATCTATCTCTCCCTAATCCAAGAGAGCTAATGGATTTTTAAGGGAGCCATTGCAGTTGAGGTTGTGATGCTTATTGAGGGAATGGTGGGGAAATAGATGTCTCTCTCCTCAAAGAGGAGGAGCTTGAGGTCATGAAATCAATTAGAAAGTATTGACGAGGGACGCCTGGGTGGCTCAGTTGGTTAAGCGGCTGCCTTCGGCTCAGGTCATGATCCCAGCATCCTGGGATCGAGTCCCACATCGGGCTCCTTGCTCAGCAGGGAGCCTGCTTCTCCCTCTGCCTCTGCCTGCCTCTCTGCCTGTGCTCGATCTCTCTCTCTCTCTGACAAATAAATAAATAAAATCTTAAAAAAGAAAGTATTGAAGTTTTTTTTGTTTTTGTTTTTTGTTTTAAATATATTTTATTTATTTATTTGACAGACAGAGATCACAAGTAGGCAGAGAGGCAGGCAGAGAGAGAGGAAGGAGCAGGCTCCCTGCTGAGCAGAGAGCCCAATGCGGGGCTGGATCCCAGGATCCTGAGATCATGACCTGAGCCAAAGGCAGAGGCTTTAACCCACTGAGCCACCCAGGCACCCCTAGATGAAGTTTTGATAATGATCAAAGCAACAGCAGTAGACTGTGAGGGTGAAGATAAAGGAATAGTGATAACGCATTTCGTCACTCCATCAACTGTTCTTCCGAAAGGCTCACTTTGGCTAGCTACTAAGTGTTCTGGAAAAGGAAGGTGGTCTAGTCCACTACGAGCTTACAACTGGATGGATAAAGCAGGGCAATAGTAAATAATCCACCTCCCAGACACATACATTGAGATATGAGAAATATAGATATGCATCACCAGTTATATTAACATGGTCTCAAACTGCTTTGAAGAAGGAATTGGTACTTAGGATTCTTTCATTTTAATTGAGTATAGTTTACATACAATGTTGTATTAGTTTTAGGTGAACAATATAGTGATTTAACAGTTCCATACATCACCTAGTGCTCATCATGACAAGTGCACTCCTTAATCCCCACCAACTATTTCACCCATTCCCCTCATCACCTCCCCTCTGGTAACCATCAGTTTGTTCTCTATAGTTAAGTGTCTGTTTCTTGGTTTATCTCTCTCTCTCTTTCCTTTGTCTATCTGTCTAGTTTCTTAAATTCCACATATGACTAAAATCATGGTATTTGTCTTTCTGTGATTAATTTTTTTCATCTAGCATAATAATCTTTAGCTCCATCCATGTCATTGCAAATGGCAAGATTTCATTATTTTTCATGACTGCATAATATTCTATTGTGTATCCATACCACATTTTTTTTACCCGCTCATCAATAGATGAACACTTTGACTGCTTCTTTAATTTGGCTATTGTGAAAAATACTGCTATGAACACAGGAGTGCATGTATCCCTTTGGATTAGTGTTTTTATACTTTGTGGATATATACTCAGTAGTGCAATTATTAAATCATAGGGTAGCTCTATTTTCAACTTTTTGAGGAAACTCCATCTGTTTTCCAGAGTGGCTACACCAGTTTGCATTCCCACCAATAGCATAAGAGGGTTCCCCTTTCTCCACATCTTCACCAACACCTATTGTTTCTTATATTGTTGATTTTAGCCATCCTGATAGGTTTAAGGTGATATCTCATTGTAGTTTTGATTTGCATTTCCCTGATGATGAGCATCTTCTCATGTATCTGTTGGCCACCTGCATGTGTTCTTTGGAGAAATGTCTGTTTATGTCTTCCACCCAGTTTTTAATTAGATTATTTGTTTTTGTTTGTTTGTTTTGTTTTATTTTGTTTTGTTTTTGGTGTTGAGTTGTCTAAGTTCTTTACATATTTTGAATACTAGCCCTTCATCAGATATGTCATTTGCAAATATATTCTCCCATTTCTTATGTTGCCTTTTAGTTTTGTTGATTATTTCCCTCACTGTGCAGAAGCTTTTTATTATCATTTAGTCCCAATAGCTTATTTGAAAAATAAAAAAGACTTTCAAAGATAATAGAGGGACACTTTATGAAAGGTAAAATTTTATAGACATTAAACAAAAACAACAATGAAAGATCTAGAGCTGGAAAGAAATTCATTCCAGGTGGAGGAAACAGCTCAGCAAAAGGGTTGAGATGGGAAAGCAGGGATAAAAATGAAGACTTTGGTTTGACTTGAGTACTCAATCTATAAAGGCAATAGTGAAAGTAAAAGCTCCAGCCTCTCTCTCTTTTGCATACGCCCTTTATGCATCAGATAATGGGATGCACCCAATGTTTGTTAGCTGGAAAATCGTATTATCATAACTGTGATTGAAAAGACTAATCTGACAGTCTTGTGTGATATGAAATAGAAATGTGATGACTTAATAGGAGGTGTTCATGAATAAAGTAAAATTGATGGGGCATAACACCTAACTGAATTTATCAGACAAAGGAGAGGAAAAAATAAGAGTCAAAAGGTATTTCAACATTCCAGTAGAATAGTCTTTTTATTAATATTTTTTAAATTTATTTATTTGACAAACATAGATCAAAAGTAGGCAGAGAAGCAGGCGGGCGGTGGGGGGAGCAGGCTCCCCATTGAGCAGAGAGCCCGATGGGGGGCTCAATCCCAGGACCCTGGGATCATGACCTGAGCCGAAGGCAGAGGCTTTAACCCACTGAGCCATCCAGGTGCCCCTCCAGTAGAATAGTCTTAATAAAAGAGTGTTTTAGGAAGATTAAGTGGGAGGAAGGGGACAAACAGAATAATCATAAAGAGCTTAGCAACAACAAAATAAATTAATGGAGAGATGCTAATGAATGCATGACAATAAAAATTCTGAATAAATAAGTGGCAACAGAAAGAGAAATGAGGATATTAAAATATATTGCAGGGGCGCTTGGGTGGCTCAGTCGTTAAGCGTCTGCCTTCAGCTCAGGTCATGATCCCAGGGTCCTGGGATCGAGCCCCACATCGGGCTCCCTGCTCAGCAGGAAGCCTGCTTCTCTCTCTCCCACTCCCCCTGCTTGTGTTCCCTCTCTCACTGTCTCTCTCTCACTGTCAAATAAATAAATAAAAATCTTTAAAAAAATATATTGCAAAACAAGAATTAATAGGAATTGATGTTATGATGACTATAATGAATTTTAGTCACAGACTCAAGTCAAATCTAAGATTTTTTTAAAGCTGGGGAAATCTGTAGTCCACTGACAGCAGTAAGGAATTTACTATAAGGAAAGGTTTGTTTTAAGATGGGGGAAAGATAAATTCAAATTTGGACGTGCTGAGTTGCATAACGCAGTCACAATTAACCTCAATCAAGCATTCCTAAAGTTACTTACACTCATTCACTTTCCTTTTCAAGATTGTACTATTTAAGAAGACACACGGAGCCTTCTATTTTAGATTTTCAGCTTCCAGAAACTCTCCAGACATTTGATACTTCTAAATATGTTGAGTAACCATTATCTTATGTTTTTAGTCTCATTGCATACTACTATAGCAGAAGGAGAGAGATTGAAATATACTATTGGTTTAATTTTTCTATGCTTTAACTCTGGTTATAGAGGAACCAGAAATTATAGTCACAGATAGATGGATCCTCACATCTTTCCATGATGTCCTATTTGGCCATTGACATGAAGGCCCAGCAATAATGAATCTAAAAAATTTTTGTCTCTATAAAAGTTACTTGCTTCAAGAAAAGTTGTCAGGGTGCCTGAGTGGCTCAGTGGGTTAAGCCTCTGCCTTCAGCTCAGGTCATGATCTCAGGGTCCTGAAATCGAGTCTCGCATCGGGCTCTCTGCTCGGCGGGGAGCCTGCTTCCTCCTCTCTCTCTGCCTGCCTCTTTGCCTATTTGTGATCTCTCTCTGTCAAATAAATAAATAAAATCTTTAAAAAAAGAAAAAGAAAATTGGTCAAATGACTTTGATCTTACCACTTGGGGGATATGAACCAATACAGTTGTATAAAGTGTGACGAATTAAGGTTGCTTTATTAATAAACCAAATGAAGCTATCAAATTCCAGATTATTAGAAAAATGATCAGAAAGAATGACACAGTGTTAATATAAGTGAGAAGATTATTTCCATGTTTAAAGCAGGTTAATTCAATTATTTTTTATTAAAGATTTTATTTATTTATTTGACAGACAGAGATCACAAGTAGGCAGAGAGGCAGGCAGAGAGAGAGGAGGAAGAAGGCTTCCCGCTGAGCAGAGAGCCTGATGAGGGGCTCGATCCCAGGACCCTGAGATCATGACCTGAGCCGAAGGCAGAGGCTTTAACCCACTGAGTCACCCAGGTACCCCAGGTTAATTCAATTATTAAGCTGTTGTTAAATGGCCCCCAAAATGTTTAAAATTATTATCTAGGCAATGTTCAAAACTACAAGAGAAACCATACCTAAACACATGAAGGCTAATGCTGTCCAACAGAATAACTTGCTCTTAGAAACCATAAAGAAACAATATCCTAGTGATAAGACCTATGGTAATAGAGAAGATAGATAAGCAGTCGGTGTCCAGAAGATCAAGGCATAAATATATTCACCCTTCATAGATATTTCCTCACACTATAGTCACTTGTCTGGTGACCCCTGACAATATCTTATGTCTAAAGACATCTTCATCTAGACAAGTTATTTCCCCCATAAATAAGGTTAGCAATGTTTCTTTCCTTAATAGAGTCCCTAAAATTAAGATGTTTCAGTATTCTAAATATTTATGTCCAAGTCACTTACTATAATCTTTATATTCAAAAATTTAAAGACAGTTTGTTTTAAATTGGTGAGTTCTATATTATGTATTTATCAACAATTAAAATGACACAATTCAATAACAGGACACCCATAAAGGGATTGATCAGTTTGAGTCAAAAATAGTTCATCAGAAATAATATTTTTTCAATCAATATGAGTACTTTGCCAGAGTAAATTCAATACATCTATATTAAGGTCATGTGTGTGTGTGTGTGTGTGTGTGTATGAGAAAGAGAGAAAGAGAGAGAGAGACAAAATAAGTCCTGGGCTAAATGTTTGAAATCTCTTTATTAGGAGAGAGACTTAGCTTGAGATCATTGTAACAATTCAAACTCTGTAGAAGAAACCAAGAAAATTAACCAGCATTTCATTCATTTGCAAGATCTCTTCATAATCTGTTTAAAGGGTTGAAACCAACTTAGCTGACTGTGGCAGAGTACTCTGTCCCCAGACATCCCCTTCTCGAATTACAGAGCAACTGCTGTAGACCTCGCCATAAAAACAGAGCACACCGAAATGCACTGTGAAGGACAACCTGCTCTCATTCCTTCTTGACTGAACAATATGTTTCTGCAACTGGCCAGATGAATATTTTTGATAACATCAACCCCCAAATCCAAAAACTTCCAGCAGCCAGACATTTCGTTCAAAATCTCCCCTACTTGTTGCCAACAAGGCAGCTGCCAGCAGCTCAGACCTGACCAGCAGAGCATTTTCCATTCTCCTACCACTAAGAGGGTGAGGAAAGGAGATCTTCCTTGGCCATGACTATCTGATCTGGCACGGATCTGGATGAAAGTTGGGGGAAGGGGAAAGGGAAAAAAAAAAAAAAGAAAATATTTGGCTCTGCTAGGATAATGAGAAAGTCCCAAAATAGCCCGTGAGTTCTAAGCAACTTCGCATCTTTGTTTGGGATAACCGAAATACCAGAATATATGCAATCTTATTTTTAGTCTAATTCTTTGGAAATAGTTGTATTTCACCAACTTCCACAAGTTCAGTGAAAGGATAAAGAAGTAAAAGAACTCTTAAGCATGCTGTTCTGCTTATTAGATGAAATGAATTGGATGAAATAGATGATTTATTTCCTGCTTTTCTAAAAGGAAAGGGAAAATATGAAACATTGAAACCCATCTAGGCAAAAAACAGATTACAGTTGAGCCGTGACTACCCAAATAATCCAGACCAGTGTGGGCCAATGGGATTCCCCTTTATATTCTCCTTTGACTTGTTTAATAAAGGAGAGGCAGGGATTATGGTGGTTAGAATATGCTTCAGAAATATTCTAGGCAAAATCTCTAGCTCATGGGTGGCTCAATTAATACTGAGCAGTACCATTAAATGTCCAGGCCTCACAAAACTGTAATAGCCTCTATACAGAAAGACTTCTCAGAAATCCAAAAATCTTTCAGCTCTGAAGATAGATTTTGCCAGGACACAGGTCATTGATAATAAGCCCCAGAAGAAATAGATATTCCACAGTTAGGACATAAGCCTTATTTAGTAGCAGCTTAGCAAATGAGGAAGGCCCTAGGAAATCTCCATCCTCTGGGTACTTGTTGTCAAAATGGATCTTTAATGGTGGAATGCCATGTAATAAGTCCTCTAAGTGATAGAGCCCCAACATTTGGTGCAAATTAAGATGAAAACCAATCCATTCAGCCTGAAGTACCGAAGTCTTAAATTGTAAAAACAAGACTGCACACAGATTTACCCAGGAAGACCAAGGAGAAGTAGTAGCTTAGAAGTGAAAATAGCATGTTCGAAGGTGTAGAAGCTTCAAAAGGAGTTTATTCAAAATTCCAAGAGCCCAATGAAATAAACTAAAACACTGTATGTCAGTAAGGGAGATTACAAAACAGGCTGCAAATTCTTCCATTATTGTCTGTACATCCGATTGCAATGTGAGTTTGCAAGAAGTAGATTCTAATTCTTCACTCATTGTATCCAGATTTAGCCAGGTGACTTGCTTGGGCCACCAGGACATAAGCAGAAGTTTGGAAGGCACTTAGACTTTTCACATGGTAATAAGCCCAAGAGGGCCTACTGTAAAAGCACATGCCTGTGTCATGCCCATGGTGGGCTCACTGCCATCACCAACTTCAGGCCACGTGAGTGAGACCATCCGAGACAAACAAGGCCCTGAGAGATCAGCCAGGTAATTGTACCATCATAAATGAATCCAGGTGAAACTAGAGAAAAGTTCTGACTCTCTCAGAGCAGTGAGCTAAGAAATTATTATTCTTTTAAGACACAGGTTTTGGTCTGGTGGTCTACATTGCAAAAGCAAAGTGATGGTTGAGATGTTATAGAAGAATGCATTAGTCGGGGTTCTTAAAGGCAAAAATAGTAGAAAGATCATAACTGATTCTATCTAGATTAACAAAGAAAGACCTCGTTAAATAAAACATTGAACAGTTCATAGACTCTCCAGGAGAACTGGATGATTAGACTGTGGAGCCAAAAGCAAAGTCCAAATTACACTGCAGAAACTTTCTCCTGGATACACCATTGCCTCCATTGCAGGCTCCAGCCACACAAAATTGCATCTCTCACTTCAGATACTGAGCATGTGATACTGCTGGTAGTTTCCCTGAAGCTTTTGGAGACTCCTTGTAACTACGGCCCATCTCATCATGAGCAGTCTCTTATGCCACCTCATTATTTTCATCACTAGCTTCCAAATTAGGGTCTTTGGTAGGTCTCTGTGATTTTCAGGGTCAGGAAATATGCCCATACTCCAGCAATGGAGCAGAATACTGGGAGAGTGAATCTGTGGCATTGACTTTGTGGAAGAATTAGGATAATAGTAAATTAAGAAACACCCTAGACTGTTCAAAGATGCTGGGCAGCCAAAGATAATTTATAAATGTCGTTAGCAGTCTACTTCTTCATACATACACCATTTTCTATTACTTAAACATAGAAACAACAAGAAAAGATATATTCCTCCTAATATAAGTCAACCATCACTCCACAAATAAGAACTTCCTCTTACTCCCCGAAAGATGTCCCAAAGTTTCATCAATACAGCAAATAGGGCCATATCTGGGATCTCTGAATGATGTCATTATTTGCTCCTAGTTCTGTCATGATCCTCTCTTGTTGCTCAATATTCTGTAAACTGTAGGCCAGAATGAAATGTTTTCCTGGTGATTTGTTAGAATATTCAAACATATACATGACATATGAAAGAAAAAATATGTAGATACTACAAATTGTCACAAGTCTGCATTTAGAATTTATAACATTCCTTCCCTTTCTCTAAACCATATTCCCTTTGCTCTCGGCCAATTACGCAGTTGGTAAGAGTTCTTTACCCAATGAAATAACCCAAACTCCTACTCCTAAAAGATATGAGTCCAGAGGTCCTAGCTTTCTGTTATAATCTTTTATTAATTTTTACATTGGTCATAACAGTCTCATGGTATGCCCTGTGTTCCAGATATACTCCTCCCCACCCCTACTGTATATCAGCCACACTAATAGCAGGTGAAAAAGACTCTTTTGGGGGGATAAATTTAGCAGAAATTAATTAGTAATATAGGACAAAGTCAGTCCATAATTCTTATCTCCATGAATTTGGAAATCCTTCCTTTAGATAGAGCCTAGATGAAGGATCAACAAACTTTTTCTTAAAGGGTAAGATGGTAAATATTTTAGACTAAGTCACACAATCTAGAGTATAATGTTGGTACTTATATACCACTTTAAACTGATACTATTTTAAAAAAATAAAAAACAATTTTAGCTCGCCAGCCATTGAAAAGTAAAAATAAAACACAAAAACAGGCCATGACTAGATTTAACTACCAGGGCTATAATTTCCTGACCTTTAGTCTAGATTGTACTAGGTATTTATAGCATGTCAAATTATTTTAGCTTTAGTAACCAAATCCAGATTTCAATCAATGAACAATCCAAGCAATTAGAAGCACTCCCAGCTACTGGTGTATGAACCTGAATCAGTAAATTCAATCCAATAAAAGATAGATTACACTTCTCTTTTCTTGACCTACTACCCACAGAATCTATTCTGACACATCAACTCTAGGTTCTTGTATAAAAGAGAAAAACAGTGTCATCCTTAACTGTATACCTTGTCCTTTTAAGTTTTATTTTACAAATACCTCTACTCTCACCCAAGGACACTGATTCTAGTTATAGATTTGGAGATGCTAAGATGGTTTGGGGGGAAATGGTGTTATTGGGAGAACTGCCTTTCCCCCTTAAAGTTTATTGCTTTAAGCAAAATCATTCTAGACTCATCAAGCAAGGCAGAAATAGTCTCATTAGACAGGAAAGAAATCTCAGCTTCTTTTTGCAAAACCATTTTAGTTATTTTAGGGAAAATAAACCTATTTAGGGCTGTTAGCTTATCACTGTTCCAGAAAGGCTTGAAATCTACACAGCAAACCATAAGACTCAAGGGCCCAAAATTCATAGGCCACACTGCTCCCCTTTGACAACCCTATTGCCACTGGGGCACACATATCACAAACACCCAAACTTGCTAGAACTTCTGCAACAGCATCTGGAACATGGACACCCCCTACGCCACCAGAACCAGATGCTCCTGCTTCTCTGTGTCGCCAGCTTCTGAATTATAGGCTTAATCCGAGAGTCAGATTGGCAAAGCCTGGGCATATCTTGTACCCTAGATTATAAAAAATATATAAAATTTTAGAAAAACTGTTTTCCAGCTTCTACCCTAAGGAGGTATAGACTTAAGCTGCTTAGTGGCACTGGGAAAGTAAATAAAATAACTAAGTTTCAGAGATGTAAAGTGACTTGCTCATGACCAGTTGCCAAGAACTGGAAGCTCCAGCATTCTAAAGAAGCTGTCTCTTCTCTGAGCTGCAGCTCCTCACCATCACACAACAGCCATTCTGTATACATGGTAATCAAATATAAGGGTATAGATAAAATTACTAGGACACTGTGTGAAACTAAGACAAGAAGACAACTGACAATGACTCATTAGCAATTTTAATAACACTGTATTTTCACACGTGGGAGAAGAAACACACCCGAAAAAAACTGAAAAGGGTCAGAGAGTTAAAAAAATTAGGAAAAATGGGTGTCAAAGATGTGGAACTAGGGAGAGATGCAAAAAAGAAAATTGGGAGAGGTGTCAATATTTCAGAAGTGAAGAGAGATAAAATATATATGTATGTATGCATGTGTGTGTATTTCCATATCCCTAGGAGTCAGCAATTAGGGTGATATAAGCAAACTCCCCTGGAAAGTAAAATAACAAGCAAAACGTTGCGAAGAGAATGTGAAATGAATAAATGTGAGTAAACTAACAAATGTGAAATGAGTCAAATACAGCACATTTCTCTGTCAGAGGGTAACGAAGGAAAAAAGACAATATCCAGAGAATGGACAGAGATTCCAGGAAGAGTTCTTTGTTTTGAAGTAGGAGAAAATTAATCAGATTTATACGTTATTTTCTTTGTGAAGAAGAAGACAAAGTGGCCCTCTCAGTTTTCTGAGGGTGAGAATGAAGTGGCTGGGGATGTTGAGGAATGACTGGAGCATCTGCAATAGACACTCTAGAAACAGTCAAAAGGGCATTGGACAGAGCCATGCTCAGGCATTTTTCAGCTGCACTGAGTTCTAGCTAGGGCTTCCATCCATGAGTCTGAAGATGCTTTCAAGAGTCCTTTTATAAACTCAAAGGTAATGGCCATAAGAATAAAGCAGTTGGGGTTACAAGAAGAATGTAACATAAAAATAAGGAAGCAAAGAACTTCAGAGGGGTCTTCTAAGTAGTAGACCAAGAATTGATGCTGGATGTGTAAGAAAGTGATCTGAGAGTTGTTAAATAATATAGGGGTTTCAATAGCCTGGAAGGTTCTATGCAAAAATGTTTTGTGTATAAATGAAAGTTTTTCATCAAAATAGCAACAGAAGAGGATAGAGTGAAAAGCATGTGGGGAAAAGAAGAAAATGAAGGAGTAGAGGAGATGGAAGAAGGGTCAATCAAACTGCAACTGAGATTTGAAAGAAGCTTATTTGAAACAGATACTGGAAGCAAATAGCCCGCATGATCTTCTTCCTAAGCAATGACGTTTATTCCAGACTCTAAAATTACACAAACTCTTTCTTCAAGATCAATGACTTGATAAAGAAGAAAGAAACATTTTCTAACTTCTCTAAAGGTAGAGTTTAGAAAAACATCTATCCAGGTGTTATGTCTCCTGTAGAGAGCAAAATAAATTTGATAATGCCACATCCCAATACCCAGATGGAAGAGGGACCATGTTATGACTACGTATCACAAAACATACTTTGTTATTTCCAAAGGTGCATAAAATATTAAACTGTGAAAGTAAAACATTCAAACTCATTCATTCATTCAATTAGTATTTGTTAAACTTTTTCTAAATAACAGAATTTCTTTTCTAAATAACAGAAACATGTTACACTTCTGGAATATAATTATAAACAAACAAAAAAAAAAAGTCTATTGCCATTCCTGAAGAGTTTACAACTAGTAGGGAGACCTCAGTGACCCACAGTGGCTGAGTAAATATGATTACACACTTTAGTAGTGCCACGATGTGGAAAGAGAGGATGCTATAGGACCACACAATAAAGGAGACTCTAAAGGAGTCTGGGGGGTCAGCAAAGTCTACAGTGGCAGTAATGCTTGATGAGTTCAAGGGAGTGAGAATTTAGAGGTGTCAGGAAAAGAAGGTGTGGTCCAGGTTGAATATCTGAGGCAGAAAGGACCCTGGTGAATTCTAAAAACTGAAAAAATGTCAGAGGGTAAAGTGTAAGATGAAAAGCAATCTACAATAAACTAGTCAGGAGAAGGAAGTCCAGACCACATGGTTAGTAAATAGGTCTTACAACCACAAAATTTAAAAAAAAAATATTGCCCCCCCAAAAAGCTAGCAATCCATGAATAGTTTTGAGCAGGAAAGGTACATAATCAGATTTTTGATTAATAAATCAGTGTCTGTTGAACGCATTGAAGAGGAAAGAGTAGAAGTGGTTTCAAGAGTGGAGTTTATTACTTCGACCAAAGTGACAGTTTTATAGTGGAGAGAAGTAGATTTAAGAGACGTGTAATTACACATAGGGATTAGAAATTCCAGGGAAGGACAAAGGAAATCACAATGGTAGTTCTTCCCCCGTCTGTCTCTAGCTCGCACAATTGGATAGATGTTAGTAACAGTACTGAGATAGGTAACCTTAAAGGACAACCAGGCTTTAGGGAAAAAGAAATCATGAATTTTAGGTATGTTGAGTCTGAATTAAAAATGAGATATTTAGAAACCAGTTGACTTCACATGATCCCAGAGTCCTGAGATCAAGCCCCTCATTGGGGAACGTCAGGGGAGAAACGTCAGGGGAGGCCTGCTTCTCCCTCTCCTACTGTCCCTACTTGTATTCCCTCTCTTGCTGTCTCTCTCTCTCTCTCTCTGTCAAATAAATAAATAAAATCTTTAAAAAAAAGAAAAAAGGAAAGAAAGCAATTGACTTCAGTAGCCCACAGGAAGATTGACTGGAATTACACGTTTGGGAGTCATTTGTTGTACAAAGTATACATGAAGCCATGAGCACAGATGTGATTTAATTATGGAGAGAATACAGAGTGACAAAAAGGAAAGGGCTAGGAGGAAGTCTTAAAATATAATATCTAAAAGTCAGAGGAGGGAAGAAGACAGACTTCCAAAAGGAACTGAAAGGGGTCATCCAGAGATAAGAGAAAGAAGAATTATGTGTCAGTGACAACAAGAAAGAAGATTTCAAGGAAGAAGGGGCACTTGAGACTTTCAAATGCTACTTAGAGGTCAAGTAAGATACACTGAAAAATGTCCATTGTGTTTAGTGACATGGATTCCTGTGGGTTCTTTGGAGTGTATGGTGTGAGGACTAATAAAGAGAAAAAAAGGACTGGAAGCAGACAATTTTTTTTTTTTTGAGAAGTTGAACAGGGAGGCCAGAGGGGAAAAAATGGAATGTGCTTGGCCTGTCCTAGAGAAGAAGTCTCATCCAATTCTCTTTTTTTTAATCTATGCAATTAAAAAAAATAAAATTTAATAGAGCATTTAAAATTGGATGATTTCACATAAAAATTCAGCTGTCCTTGAAATGTCCACTAATCTGACTATACAGATTTATATTATTGCTGCTTATCTGCCAAAAGAGAAACAGTTTGGAGAATGTAAGCAACTTGCCCAATATCCCAGCTAGGAAAGGTTGAGGCTGGGCTGAAACCCATGACTGATGATTTCAAGTCCTGTGTCCTTTGTGTAATCCCATTCTGTTTCCCATGAAGCTTTCAAGATCACAAGTGTGCATTCCAGTGCAATTCTGGAGTGTTCAGAGGCACCCATTTCAGACTTTTCTTCATTTGACCCTGACCTGGAACCAATTTGCACCCTTAGATGTGCAGGGTGAAATCAGAGCCCTACAGTCTAGGGTTCTCTGCCCCGGCTTCCGCAACTTCTGGGACTAAAAGAATGTTCCGTTTGATATGATTAAAAGAAAGCTGTGGGGATCCCTGGAGAGGTTTCTCTTAGAATCAATGACTGCAGATGTTCATATACACTGTCAGTCATGACTCACTAAATGATGAGAGTCAGAAAGAGTCAAGAATCCAATAAGAAATAAAGTACTTGGCCCGGTTCGCATTTTATACTCACAATGGCTGCCTTCCAAATGTCTGCTCTCTGGGATGGAAAGATCTTTCTTTAATTCTGGTATGGTTCTCAACTCAGGGGGAGCTACTGTTCCAGAGATCAATAAAACTGAACATGAAGACCATACTCTCTGCTTTTGTTAGAGAAACTCTCGGCTGCACTATTTTGGGGGGGGTTGATTTTTGTTGTTGTTTTATCCAAAGAATCTACATTTTACTCTAATCGTGTGACTCTTATAGGCTACAAAGTAAACATGTGATTAATGTAATTGATTATAAAATAAAATATTTCTTTTCATAAGCATCAGAACTTATTTTTTAAAAACTTTGAATTTCTACATTATAAATTTTGGACACAAAAGGAAAAATTATGAAATGCCTTTGGTTTTCAAGATTAGTTGGGTGCTTTTTATTTTCCTCCTTCTTTCCCACCATCCCCTCTCTTCTTTGCCACAAGTCTGGAAAACACGAGAGAAAAATTACCCTGTCTTCCTTTTACAGACCCTCAGGAAATGTCCTGGAAATGGCAAACATTTATTAAAAAAGCAGTCGGTTTGAAATTTTCTGTTGTCTTAATGAAAACTTAAATCAAATGGTTTAAACTAATAGAAATATATTTAACCAGAAATAAATCTAAAAGATATGAAGAGAAATGGATTATTTTATCTTGAAAGCAAGAGAGGATGTATGTTAGTTTTGTATCTTTTGAGACAATATCTAAGTATTATCACTGCAAGAAAACATATCCTCCAAAATGAAAAATTATATTTCAGAAATTTAAATTAGCATAAATTCATTGCTGGTGAACTAATAAACTATAAACAATTAAACTTTTTAAGTTAGACTTATGTATTATTGTGTGTCTTTAAGGCAATGTAAATAAGAATGATTTTATCTCACTTGACATGATATTAAATTTTCTCTGAAATACTTGCACGTAAATAATTTAGGCCAATGCAATAAAATGGGTTTCTTCCGTGAACCTAAAGGCATTGTATTTGAACACATTTAAGAAGATAAATGTGGGGTGCCTCGGTGGCTCCGTGTGTTAAGTATTCAATTCTTGGTTTCAGTTCCTGTCATGATCTCAGGGTGCAGGGATCGAGCCCTGCATCAGGTTCTGCAACCAAAAGGAAGTCTGTCTCCCTCTCCCTCTGATCCTCCCTCTGCATGTGTTCCATTTCTCTCTCTAAAATGAATAAATAAATCTTTAAAGAAAAAAGATAATAAATATAATCCTTAAATTTTAGTCATCCCAAATTTTTATCTAAGACACCAAAAAGTCAAATCGCAGTACATTCCTCTTGTTTATTTCTGAACTTCTTGAGCAAAATGCAAAAATCATGAAGGTTACTATAATAACCTGGTTTCCTGGATGCCCACCCTGAGGTGGAGGTCACAGGTTATCACGTAGGAGGTTTAGGAAGGAGTGTCCTCAAAGTCAATACCTTGAAAGATAAGAGAAGGAAGGAAAAGTGGGGTGAGGTATTGGCTGCCATGCAGTCTCAACAGAGGCCTCAATAAGCTTAACGCTGAGTTCTAAAGCTGAAATGACTGTTCAGAGTTCTCTTGACTGAGACAAAGGACCCAGATTTTTATAGCCCACACAGATCAGTACTGGACATAGACATCTCAGGGATGGGGATATGACTGTGAGCCACGATGGTCTGTTGATGATTTTTAAGCATTGTTTAACAATAACACCATAGGAGTTCCATTTTAACAAACTGATCTATAACATCAGATATTTTAAAAATAGATATAGAGGGCATACATATCAATCAACTAAGCTCTTATGAGACACAGATTAAATATGTTCTAGGACTCATATAGACTCTAAGGGACCTTTACTAAACTCCTTTGTAGGCCATGTTTAGCTGGTATCATTTTAGTGATAGAATCAAACCTCACTTTACCAAGTTAGGTTATTGAAGTAACTTGCAGAACTTGCTTGTCAAATCAGACTCAAAGGAATCAGAGATTTCATCTGGCATCCAACTTTACTAAATGATTGTAAGGATGCAGACAAGCATAAGGCTCAGTCAGAAGAGCCATCTGGGACGTCAGTGGCAGCCCCCTAGATTCTGGCTCAGAATAGATTAATCCTCTACGTGAGTTTTATGTGGTACCTCATGTAGCTGGAATATTTAGATGTGAAACAACTCTAAGGAGAGCTATTGCCTACATTAACCAGAAATCCGTGTCTTTTGGAGCCTTGATTCTATTTTCCAGGAAATCCTTAACTAGAGGCATCCCGCTAAAGACATGCTCAGTTAAGGGTTTTTTTCCTACCAAAGAACATTAGCCAAAGGTCAAGTTGACAAGGAGATGATAAAGGGTCACCCACTTTCTTTTCTTTCTGCCAGGAACATTCCCGCCATCCATAAAAAAGGAGTGAGATCTCTGACCATCAGCTTTAACTCCTTCCTCATAGTTATTTAATGTTAAAATGTACAAATGGGACAAAAAGAGTTAGTTAACCTGTAGGACATAATTTATAAACCAGAGTAATATAAGTAAAGCAGAGATTCATGGGATTATGCAAATGCAAATGTAAATGATAGCATAAATACAAGGAAGGGTGCATCATATTGGGTAAACATGGTGAGAGGTCATCACCCAAGACAAATGAGGTACTATCCAAAGGTTCCATCCAAAGATGGAAAGAGGGGTTGAGATCTCAGAACGGTAAATGCTCACCACATCCTCAGAAAAGAATTGGAAGAAAGGTCAAAGTAGGTCAAGATTAAGGGTAACAGGTTTTTAAATTATACTGTAAGTCAGCTACTCACCATAGAGCTCACCACTTAATGAGTTTCTGAGAAGCGAAAAAAAATGTTGATGAGTGAAATGAGCTTGAAATTGTTGAGCAGTTTGGGAGAAAAGGTAAAAAGAATAAAAAGAGACAACCTGAAACCCACATACTTCTGAGACTCTACCCTGAGCTTCCTTTAACCTCTGTGCTTTCAAATTTCTACTTCTACTTCCTTTTTCTATCTCTTTCTACTTCCCCATCGACTACTCAATATGTTTAGAAGGCATTATCCACAACCAAGATATGCCCATAGGCTTTTCAAGAAGACTTTTTTAAAAATTACATAAATGTGCATAAAATCATTCATCAGATCTTAAATCTATGCACTTTCTCTCACCTATATCTGAATACTTTGAAGAGTATAGGAATCAAAATCATATTCTGCCCTTCATTTTCCTTCTTTTTTTTCAATGCAATCACAGGCAGTTCCTAGAAATATTAATAATCTTCTCTTAAGCGTATTTTCCAACACAAGGTCAAAGATGAATATTTGAAAGATAAAAATCTGCTTAGGGATACAATTTTACTCCAAGTAAGTTCTGTGAAAATACTTAATGGAAAAGTCAAACAATTTATTTTCTAGAAGATTTGTTTCCTGCTATATAATTTGTAAAGAAGCTACAAGAAAAAAAGAAAAGAAAATGTGAACCAGCAAAAAATATCAGAAAGGAAAGGGAGCAAGTATATCTCAGTATTAACAAACTTGACTTAGACTGTTCATATGTCAGAGACAGAAAGTATATGGCCTGGTAGAGGGTATCAGCTGAGAAAGCTGGCTGATTGGCATTTATGTGGATGTGACTAAGGACCAGGATCGGAGCTCCAGGGTACTGACAAAATTGGAAAGCCAATAGGGACTCAGAAAATCATGCTCACGAAATACTGATGAATGTGACTCAGGAGAACTCTAGCCACAAGGAGCCCTTATTCTAACCCCATGCCAACCTTGCAGCTACCTTCAGCACTGCCTTTTCACTTTCAGGATCCACTTTGTATCAAATTCTGCATTATAGAAACAGGGGTTATAGAAGATTTGGGAAGAGAAAGGGAAGAGGAGGCTTTACTTTGCACACTTAAAATAATGTGTGCAAAACCTCTCCGGCAAACATGCAATTTCTCACAAATTTCTCTTGACCACTGCTGGCCAGGGAGCCTCCCTCTGACTCCTTGCTGAGGTAGAAGGCCTAAAGTTAAGGCTCAGGATTGTGTGTTGCCTTGACAACTGTTGAAATGCAGAACACGTGGAAAGGCCTAAACTCAGCCCTCTGTACGCCGCTGTACTCCTGGCCGAACCGCTCTCCGTAGCAAAGAGACCAGGTGCGGTTGCTGCTTATCCCTGACTAGCAGGTTGTAGTTCCCTGCCAGCCTGCAGAATAATTCAAACGAGCTAATTACAACCTTCCAGCAGAACCAGCGGGCTCCTATGAAGCCTGCCTTCCACAGGCCCTGGTCTGTTCTGAATGCAACCCCGTGTGATTTGCATGACATGCAGTGTCCTCCTCCCTGAGCTGTGAGTGTACGTGACTGGTGAGCTGCTGTTGGTCTCCTCTGTCCAGGTTCCTTGTGGTTTGTTCAACCACCCCCCATTATTTCAGGGCAGGAATCCCTCCACTGTCAATGGGGTAAAGAGGACGTGAATAAAGCACTGTGCCTTCACCGCATCAGCCTCAAGAATTGTGACTTACAGTCTTTCTGAAGGATGTGAATCAGAGCTCTGTTCTCTCTAACCTCCGAATGTGCATTGCACCGTGTACCACTTGTTACGTTCTCGAAGAATGGGGAAGCCCATGGTAGTGAGGAAGACTTCATGAGATCAGAAGGAGAAGGATCCTCCAGTCACCAGACTCCACCCCACGTCACACTGTGGTAAAGATATGAAATGACATTTTGTTGTTATTTTGCTCTGGGACTAAAAAGCTGAAGTTGGATTTGTGGTGTGAAATAGAACTGCCAAAAGACTGAACTATTAGCATCCTTTCACTAATACTTTTCCCTCCGCTGGGCAGATCTAAATGAAAAGCCAAATTCTATTTAGGATTCTTGATAAATTCAGAAAAATGGAGATTATTTGTATGAATTGAATATTCAGTAGAAATAAATATAAACTTCCTAACAGTCTTCTATGCATTTTTTTTAATGTATTGCCTCACTTAGCCTTCACAAAAACAAATGAGCAGTGACACAGAGTTATGATCTCCACGGCCCAGATGAGAATGCTGGCGCACAGAGAGACTGGGTAATTTGCCCAGGGTCACACGGTGATGAATGATGGAGTCAAATCTGAAACCAAGAGAACACTTAGAGGTTATTCTCTGCTTTGCTCTCTCTTTAGTAACAGGTGCCAAGAAGCAGGAGGATACTGTAACACTCATTCTTATTTATTATAAATTCTCTAATTCAGTCTCCTCCATCATGTTATAATGTCTTTGATTGTAATCTCTTTGAATCCCTTAGTGTCTCACTCAGAATGTGGCACATAGGGAATGTCTCCACCTAGTCCATAGAACATACAGATAACTCAATGAATAAATATTTTAAAATGTCCATTCATCCCTATAGTCATGCTGCAAATAGGGTCTGAAGTCAACTTCTCAAGCTTACATATCAGTGTGTTTGCTCAAGACCATTCCTTAATGCTCTCTCACTCTGTTTCCCTGAGTCCTAGGTGTAACCAAAAGGATATCAAGAGCTCTGGTGTTGGTGTTCGCCGGGGTGGCTCAGTTGGTTAAGCTGCCAACTCTCAACTTCTGCTAAGATCACGATCTCAGTGTCAGGAGATAGAGGCCCCCATTGGGCTCTTTGCTTAGCAGGAAGTCTACTTGAGAGTCTTTCCTTCTGCCCCTTCCCCCACTCATTCTCCTTCTCTGTCTCTCTGTCTCTCAAATAAATTAATTAATTTTAAAAAGTCTCTGGTGTGGGGATTCAGCCAAAATTATCTTTCGTGGGACATGAGTCGACAGCACACCTTTACTTGACCTCCTTGCTTCCTCACTCCCTTAACATTTTCCAAGGGATTTTTCCTAATAAGTGTCATGTCCATGAATCTGCATTTCAGGGTATGCTTTGGGAAACCCACCCTAAAACACCATCTACAGAATATATTCTCTCTTGAAGCATTGTAAAGCTAACTGCTCTTGACCAGCTTTAAACACATCAAATTGGCCAGACTTATCTTGTTCTTCTTGCTCCCAGCACTAGAAATATTGCATATTTATGTTGTCTTCTGCAAGTGCCTTATTTTATCAGTTATGTGTTAGCTCTACAACCTAATTTGGAATTTTGATGTTTCCTTGATCCCCCTTCCCATACTATCTGCAGCAAATGCTCATTTTATCCATGTAAAAATGTAAAAATGCTTTTAGCATTTACCAACTGTTTTATTACACTTTTTAATATTCCCAAAAACTTGCATTTAAGCAAAATCATGCTTATTCTTCCCATTTTGAAAACGAGACATCTTGGGCTCAAAGCACAGGCCACTCAGGCATGTCATTAGACAGTAATGGAGCTGAGCCCCAGGATTTAGGTTTTCAGATTCCTAGATCGGTGCTCATTCACATATTTATCAGTCACTTCTGGAAACTATGTTTCACCTACTGAAAGTCATTAGGATTGTTCTTACCTGTTCTTAAACTCTCTTAACCCTGCTACTCTCTACAACCATTTACCAAGTAAAACAGCATGACATCAACATCAGAGAAGCCTGGGACATTTAATTCTATGCATATGTGGCAAATCATTACATACGCATACTAAATTTCCCAGCTGTCACTTGTACATGGGATGAAGTCATGGGTAACTTGCCCAACAATGGTTACATCAGTCTGCAACAAAATCCAAAATATCCCATGGCGTGCATATGAAGGTGTCTGAAAAGGAAAGAATCTTTCTGATCTGAAAGCAGAATTTTGATCTTCAAATACAAGTCTTGTATTGGATTGCTCATCTTCTGCTTTAAATCAGGTTACTATGACCTCACACTTCAGAGTTATTTCGTTCCTGGATTTTTCTCAGAAACTGCCGATGGCAGAGAAATGAGGAAAAATCCATATATTTTGGATATAAAATATTTTTAAAAATTAAAATACAGTTATCTCGGCCCTTATAATGTTGATATGTTTATTCCTTCTTCTCATTCTTTCTATGAAGGTGTCCCTTATGATCTTAATTTAAAATAATGTATTTGAGGGGCACCTAAGTGGCTCAGTGGGGTAAAGCCTCTGCCTTCAGCTCAGGTCATGAGATCCCCACATTGGGAATCTCTGCTCAGCAGGGAGTCTGCTTCCCCCTCTCTCTCTCTCTCTGCCTGCCTCTCTGCCTACTTGTGATCTCTGTCAAATAATTAAATAAAATCTTTAAAAAAAATAATGTATTTGATAAAATAATCACAGACTACCTTCTATTAATAAGAAACTAACCCATAAATATGTAGGAATATACTGATTCTTCTCAGTATTCTAAAACATTTTATCTCAGATTTCCATTGGCAATTTTAATTCAATTGTATGTATTATAAAATATATGTATCTTTTTTTGTATTCAGGAGAAGGCGGAGGAATTTTTTAGAGGTCATGTTGTCTTGTCCATCTATACAGAAACTTCTTTACAAACAAGAAGTGTTGATTGGATTAAGACTACTATCATCTTTATTGGGAAAAAAAAAAAAAAAAGTCCACATCTGTTCTACTATAAAAAGAAGTTGAAAAGCGATGTATTTCTTCTTATCCTAATAGCAATCTTTGAATACTAGCAATCCTTTGGATCATTTACTCTTCAATGAGACTTTACAAATGACATGAAATCAATATATTCAATCAAGTCAACAAATACTTATTGAGTGCCTACCGCATGCCATGCATTCTTCTCACCTCTGAAGTTCTATTAGAGAACAAAACAAACCCAGACTCCTGGAACTTTTATTTTGGTGAAAAAAAGTACAGACTAGGGGTGCCTGGGTGGCTCAGTGGGTTGAAGCCTCTGCCTTTGGCTCAGGTCATGATCCCGGGGTTCTGGGATCGAGCCCTGCATCGGGCTCTTTGCGCTGCATGGGGCCTGCTTCCTCCTCTCTCTGCCTGCCTCTCTGCCTGCTTGTGATCTCTGTCTGTCAAATAAATAAATAAAATCTTAAAAAAAAAGTACAGACTATATAATAACAGATAGTTATAAAAACAAGATGTCATAAAAAGATTAAGTCAGGTAACAGGATAGAGTGTGATAGTGGAGATAGGGATAATTTAGATAGAAGGGACAGAGAAAACCTTGCCTTGTGGAAGCCTAAAGGAATGAGTAAGTTAGTCAGGCATTTATCTATTCGTGACTGGAATAAAGATTATTCCAGGCAGAAGGAGAGCAAATGAAAAGACTGTAAGGCAGAAATCGGCCCAGCATGTCTGAGGAACAGCAAGAAGTCAGTGTGCCACAAGAAGCTTTAAAAGATGAATTTTGAGAGGAATAAAGAATGAGGTCATGTAGGAACTGGGAATTCTCAGTAAGAACATCACGTTTACTCAAGATAAAATAGGAAGTTATTATAAGGTTTAAAGCCGAGGAGTGGCATAATCTGACTCAAGTTTTTTCAAACTTTTTTATGATCTAACTGCTGTGTTGAGACTATACCATAGGGGGATGAAAAGAGAAAGCTCATTTGGGAAGCTATTGAAATCATTCTGGAGAGAGAGACCAGTGGGAGGATGCACCAGCTGGGAAATGATTTGATGCTGAATATATATTTTGAAGGAAGAGCTAACAAGATTTGCTGCTGGATTGAATAGGAGGTATGCAATTAAAAAAGGAATAAAAAGTAAATCGTTTTGCCCAAGGAACCAACCAGTAGAATAAAGTTAACTTTTTTTTTTTCTTTTTTGGGTAAGGAAGGCCATGGGAATAACAGGATAGGTGAAGAAAAGAACAGTTAGATTAGATACCCAAGGAGAGGGACATCTCCTAATTGATTTGGACCAGTGAGTCTGGAGTTGAAAGGAAAATCTTAGGGGCACCTGGGTCTGGGTGGCTCAGTCTGTTAAGCGTCTGCCTTCGGCTCAGGTCATGATCTTGGGGTCCTGCGATCAAGCCCTGAGTCAGTCTCCCTTTTGGCAGGGAGTCTGCTTCTCCCTCTTGCTCTCTCCCTCAAATAAATATAATCTTTTTTTAAAAAAAGGAAAATCTGGGCTGGAGATAGGCATCTGTGTCATCAGTGTATATAGATAGCATTTAAAGCCATGGAATTGGAGAAGATGACTAAAAGGAGGATGGCTACACAGAGAGAACAGGAGGCAACTTTGAACTGCATGACCTTTATTAATGCATGTGTTCCCAAGCAAAAGTTGGCAAGTATGACTTTCATGTGGGTTCCAAGACTTTATTCTGGTAGAATGGATATGAAACAAGTTAAAACTGGCAACACCTTGTCATCAAATTTCTCTCTTTCCCGCGTGTGACTAACTTGCTGGTTGCAAACTAGTCTAAGTTCTAGGGATTTCTACTCATGGAGATTTGTTCACAAATTAATGATCGATTTTGATGTCAGGCAAAGAATGGTAAACTGTGAAAAGAAGAATCGTACAGTGCCAAACCACGTAACTACCGCCAACAATCCTTTCCTGGTTGATAATTATTCCAAATATTTTTACATCTTTGTAATTCTTCCACATAACTAATAATTTCCTTCATTTAGGATGCCTTCTTCGGTTCTAACCACAGTGAACACATATACTGACTAACCTATAGGTGTGTGTATGTTTTAATACGTAGCCATGTTAATGTGAAATCCTCCTACATTCTTTTTAGTTTGCTCAAAAGTATTGACTTTGTAGAAACAAACCTGTGACGAAACACAACAGAGCCACAGGAGACGTAATGTCCTATCATGGTACTTTAAGAGAAGTGGCATTTGGTCTAACAGAGAGAGAGAGAGAGAGAGAGAGAAAAGGTAGAAGGGAGGGAGAGAAAGGGAGACTTACAGATAATATTATATAGAAATGTTGGGCCTATTACATAATACTAAAATTTAACCAAGGTACTCAATTCATTTCTTTGTATATTTTAGGTATTAAGTTGTATATAATAAATATCCTGTATATTCTAGTTGTATGTGTACATACATATGTTTTAAGTTTAGATTGTGATATATTTTGAGTAGGCAAGATACATCAAAAATTCTCTCAACAAAATTTATTTTCTGGCCCTGATTTGTCACACCAACAACATTTTAGCATTCTTAAGTACTTGGATCATTGGATGAGAAATAATTTGTTGTTATTATTGTAACCAAATTTTTAGCATCACAGTAGTAGAAATAAAACAGAGTATGTTGATAAGAAAGAGTGGCAAATCCAATAAACCCAGCTTTATATACTTTGTGCAATGAACATTTATATTCCATTCATGCCCAAGATAGTTAAAATGATCTGCCAACAACAGCTGTTATGAAAAATGACTGGGTACCACTTGACATCAATATGGAAGATGTGTGTATTCATTGCAGCTGTCAGGCCACAAAAGAAGGAGCAGGGAAAACCTACCAAACCATGCCCACACACACACACACAAACACACACACACAATTCACATTCTATGCAGATTAGAAGAAGAAATCCTAAATACAAGGGACAAAAATGAAGTATGATTGTTGTTTGGCAACATGTGGACTAAACTAATAAATAGTTCATTATGTTCCTCCAAAGTGTTCTGGCATCATGAATAAAGAGAGACATAGATCTGCTTCATGTGTCTATGGATTGCTTTTGCATGATTCTAGGTGCTAGGGTTCACAGCAAGAGAGATCATTTGCTTCTGCAAAAACCATTACCAGGGATCCACCACTAAGCTATTCTGTACCTTAGATACAAACAACCCTGCAAGCATACATTCAATGGCACTTCACAATGAAAGACAGCAAGACACATTTCACTCTGCTTTTGATAAATCATTCCAGAAACTTTCCCTCAGGCACAATTCAGCCTGCAAATTTGACAGTCAGTGATAAGACAACCACTTAACAATAATGATGTTTATTCTTGCTGTCTCTTTAGGATTGCTTGGGTTTACCATTTAGATTTTTTTTGTCCTTTTATAGATATTTCTGTTCAAAAGAACAAAAGAGAATGCATGCAACATTGTTCTATACTGCCTTGGCGATGGTTTCCATCAAGGCAAACATTGTTCTCTATGGACTATAGCACAAATTCATCTTTCTTTTCTTGATATGGTCAAGTAACTGGCCAAAAAAATGCAAGGCAAGCAATTGGTAAGGATATTTGGAGACTCCTATTTCATAAGGGAAAAGCAGGCAACAGTCAAGAAACACATCACACCCTGGGCAGGAAGAAGGAAGTAAGTGTGAAAACCCCCTCAATCTATAAAATCCCCCTCTTCCTAAAAGAAATTAACTCTATACTACAATTGACAAAAGCTTTCCAAGCCTAAAAGAGTATGATTCCAATAAATGCAAAAAAACACTAATAACAAAAAGGTTAGTTGTCCTGGATAAAATACAGAAATTAACACATTAAATCTACACATTGTAATTGGGAGATAGTTCATGAAAATCCAGGTTTTCCGATATATCTTAGTCTATACAAATGTAAAAAAATGAAAAACTTTAGAAGTGTCTCCAGTCATTCCAAACATTTTTCGCTGATAAAAAATCAAACAGGACAACTTCCAAGTTTGTAGAAATTGGCTGAGAGTCTGCAACTGGCAATTGGAGGCAGATACTCATTCCCTCCCCCGTACTGAGCCTGGTTTTTGACTGGTAAACCCTTTGAAGTCCATGGGAGTTCTACACCCATAAGAAATTGTGTTTGGTGAATCTGGTCTTTGTGTTTTAGCCTCCTGGCCCCTTCCCACATTTAATAAATGTTTAGTGTTGAAGTAACATATATTCATGTAGCATCTTCTGCTTTTCTTCATAATACATCAAAGCTGCATTTTAATTATATAATCCAGAGAAAATATTAACTTATATTATTTCCATAAGCAAAAATAATTATTTAACTAAAGTTAAAAATATGTATTATGCATTAAGCAAACAGTGCTTACATATGTACTATAAGTACTACATAGAATGGGAAGGTAAAATTTTTAAAATTTTCATTTTAAAATTAGTAAAAAATTAATGTACACATACATGTACATATATAAACATGTAGAGGAATGATCCAGGAAAGTATTCCAATTGATTTATAAATTACCTTTCTTAGTCTCTGTCTCACTCCTTACTCCCTCCTTCTCTCTTCCCCTCTGTCTCTTATCTCTCTCTGCTCTGTGTCTTTGTCTCCTTCTCTCTGTCTTTCTCTCTGTCACTCTTTCTCCTAGTTATAAGACTTTAAGAGTTGAATCATTTGGCCTCAAATTTTCCACATTAATGTCTAGTCTAAAATGGAATTTCTTTTGCAGGCTTAAGCAAAATCCACCTAGTTATTTGTGAGTTATGTGAAAAAATAGAAGAATATGTTTCTTCAGTTATTAAAAAAATATTCTTAAGATTTTTATTATAAGTCAAATGGGGTCAGGGCTACAAACTTCAACTTGGAATGATCTGAATCCCAGTAAGGGAAGGAAACATATCTGAAGTCAGTGAAAATGTCCTGTGTTTTTATTCATTAACTTATGGAATTTAAAGGAAAATGATTTGAGTATAGCAATAAAGCACATCTGTCTACCTGTCTAAAGAGTCACAGAATCATTTCTTAGGGTAGTTATGGCACATATCTGCATGCATGAGCTCATGAGCTTGCTCTCTTTCTCTCCCCCTCTCTCTGCCTCTCTCTCTCCCTCCTAATGCCTAGGTAAATTAAGTAAAAAAAAATTTGCAAAATTAAAGGTAAGACTATTAAGAACTTCATCAGGAAATGACATGAATAATCCATGAATAATGTTAAACATAAGTGAGGGTTATATATGTGTGTCAGAAATTACTAACAAAACATGAGGATTATGTTTGGATTGCACATCGGGTTTTCCACTCCCTAATTCATACGTATCACAAGCAGTCCTATGCACTGCTCTCACTCCAGATTAATCCAGCCTTACTCCACCCTCTCTCGGCCCTGTTTCCATTTCTGGACGCTTTCAACGAGCCTCTCCTTCCACTGCAATCCTATGATTCCAAGAAACCCTGTGTACTACAGTTCATAAGCATCTTCTATTTTATTTCTTCACATGACCCAAGAAAGACCAGTTTTCCCAGAACTTTTGAATGGAAGCCCTGTTATCTGTCACTGTCTCATCTCTGAGACGTAAGCGAAAGGGTCAGCACTTGCCTTAATCCCCACTTCCTGTTTCTAGTGCTGGGTGCTAGATTGAAGCCTCCTCACCGTCCTCCATCCTTTTGCATCCTTTGGACTGTAGATCACTTCTTTAGATTCAGGAACATGTTTGCAATGAGACTGAAAGCTTGTTATTCTCCCCTCACCTGTCCCCGCTCTATTTCCCTCACAACAAAGCCTCATCATCATTTGGATGGATGACCATCTCCATGCCCTGGTTTTCCAGATCTCATACCTCAATAAAATGTTCCTCCTCATGATTTCCCCATTACCTGTCTCTGCCTTTTGATTCCCATAACACTCCTGCAGACCAAGCACCTGCAACTTGTTTTATTTCCGTTGTCCCCAAACTAACTCTGGGCCTTGGGACTCCTCTTCCTTTCACCAATTCATTGTCCACCTTGATTTCCAGACACGACTTGAACTATCTACAAGCACATAATGCACAGTGTTTCAGGATATGGCTTCCATATAACCACACAATTAGATTTTGCCTCTCAAGCTTAGTCTGCAAACTCTGAATTTTTATCTGATCTACTGCTATGAAGTGTAAAAATCAGACACAATTCTCCCCTCATATTTCTTTATTATTCATGTTATTATTTCTTTCTTTACTTTTTTAACTTTATATATATATCACTTATCTTATATGCAGCAGCTCTACAGAGTATTTCTTAAATAGTTATGCTATAAGAAGAGGGATAAGAAATTATTACTTCTGCAGAATGGGACAGGTTACAGGACTTTTGCCCTTTATTGTGTAACTCTCAGCCCAGTTACCTGTCCTTGAATTGCTTGTGAAATAAAAATAAATAAGATGGATATTTGATCATGACATTCACTTGCAATGACTGCCAATTTTTTCCAAAAGATTAGCTTTTCTGTACCGCATCATGTTGTAATTCAAAGGAACCTCTCCCATCCCACCCCCAAACCTCAGGACCCAATTTGTTTTTCTGCTTTACAATGTTATTTCCTGCTAGTCCTAGAGTTCTTCCCAGAACTGTCTGACTCGCTCAGAACTATGCTTTCACATTGTGGGCAGGCTTTTTTCCCCACATATATGAATTTCACAGCTGAAAACTCTACCCAACAGTCCACAAATATCCAGCGTATTCTAATGCTATGTCCCCTATGCAATTCTTGTTTGTTTGTTTTTTTTTATCATAGCAAATCTGTTAGGAAGGAGATCATGTTTGCAGCATCCTTGAGTGAAGTCACAGTGAATAAAAGTTCACCCCCTCCCTAAGACCAGATTTCAGTTTACTATACCCTAGCTTTGTCCCTGCCAATCTTATTCTCTTCCACAGATACCTTCCTACCAATAGCAGCTGCAAAGGCAAGGCACAACCTTACACAGATCAGAACTTGATGCTCAATTTCTTTGTTCCCTCTACCTCTTCTTGGCTAGTTTGTAAGTAGCTGCAAGTCAAAGAATTTTTTTCTTCATGAGGAAATGATTTAAGCTTTAGGAGCCAAGAAGCATTTTGACAGATAATAATATGATGGAACTCGAAAGTTTTCAGCATACCTTATTTTAGGCAACACTCCATAGCTTCATGAGTCTATTTATACATTTGTTTTTCCCCAAGTTCAACAATTTCGGCAGAGTTCTTACTTGGGGGAATATATTTTCTTGCATGTTTTATTCCCATGTTTGAATAAAAAGAACTCTTTCTTTCACCACATGTGAAAGTGAGCTTTCCATATCATGTTGTGGATGACAGTGGCCAGCCCAAGCCCTAGTTCTACAATTCCTGGCAGGCCTCTTATCCCCAAATCAGAAGAGATGTTCTCATCACTCAGTCTAGGCAGCTATCCGCCAGGAAGAAAATCTTCAGGCTGCATGAAAGAAACAGCCAAAGAAAGAACCTCACAGCCAAGGAAAGAGAATGTAGTATTTTGAAATATTTCAAGAATGTCTTGAGAATAAAGGACAGCCTCTAAAATGGGTCAGAAGAAAAAAGACAAATAAAGCCACATTTTCCATCTCAGCAGCCTAAAAGATGTGTCTCCAAGATAGTTCTCCATCAAATAAGGCTATCAGATTATTTCAGGGAGATTTGTTGGATCCACAACATCAACACAGAATTTCCTTACAGGCACACTATTCTACTTTGTAGCTACAATTTAGTCATTTGATAATCCCTATGTACCTTCTCTTTGCATCATAGAGTCTGAAATGTCTGTGAATCTGGTTTTTGATCATTATGGTAGAACTGTAGAAATAAATGAGAACTGTAGAATCTCCCCCTCTACATTTCCCCCTCCAAAAATAAACTGTAGAAAATAAAAGATCACCTAGCTTCGCTTTCCTCTGCTTTCTGTACTCCATCCACATCACACTTCTTTTATTCCTTCCAATTCACTCTATCTTTTCCATGTCTGAGCCAATGAACTTGCTGTTCCTTCTTCCTGAACAAGCAGCCCTCCCTCTTACTTATCTAAAGCTTACTTACCAAGTACATCTTGTTTATTATCCATTCAGTCTGCAAACATTTAGGGAAGGCCTACTAAGTCCCAGCACCTTTGGAGACATGGGTATTACATCAGTGAGCTCCTGGGGTCCACATCTTAGGAAAGTGACTGAAGCAATAAATAGATAAATAATATGAAGTATATCAGAAGGCAATCAGTACTATGGGCAGCAATAATTCAGGCTGAGGAGATATGGAGTCCCAAGATAGTGGTGGTGGCTCATACAGTGTGGCCAAAGTATAACTTTTCAATGACATTTAAGAAAACATCTGAAGGAGATGTGGGGTGAGTCAGGTGTGTACCTGGGGGAAGAATATTCCAGACAGAACAATAATCAGAAAGACTCTGAGGGGCACCTGGGTGGCTTAGTCCATTAAGCAACTGACTCTTGATTTCGACTCAGGTCATGATCGGGTCGTGAGATCAAGCCCCAGGTCAGACTCCACGTTCAGTGGGGAGTCTGCTTGAGATTCTCTCTCTCCCTCTGCCTGTCTTCCACTGTCTCTCTCTCCCCCTCTAGCTCTCCTCCACCCCAAAATAAATAAATAAATAAATCTTAAAAAGAAAGAAAAAAAGACTGAAGAGGAATCATGTTTGTCACGTTTGAGAGCTAGCAAGGATGCCAGAATAGCTGGAGCAAAGGGGCTACCCAGAGAGGTAAACAGGACCAGGTGGCCTGTGGAGGGCCCTGACAGACATCATAAACACTCTGGCTCTACTCTGAATGAAACAGGAGTCATCAGAGGGTTTTGATCTAAGCAGTGTCATCAACTGATTACAGGTTTCACCAGGGTCATTCAGGCTGCTGTGTTGGGAACAGATTGTAGGTGGGAAAGTGACAGGTAAGGATAGTCAGGAGACTTTTGCCATAATCCATGCAAGATATGATGGTCACTTGCAGCAGGTGGTGGTATTGCTGGTAGGGAGACACTACAAGATACTGATGAGATTGACTGAGGGACCGAATGTGAGAATCATCTTAAATGTGACATCCTCAGGGAAACCAGATGTCAGACCAGGTTAGGATCTCCTGCTATGCACTTCAGGCAATCTGACATCTGTCCTTGGAAACACAGTGTGGCTTCCCAATATTTATCCTTACATTGGCTTTTGTCTTCTGTAACCCCAGCTACTAAAGTAATGCCTTTAATGTACTAGATGCTAAATAAATATTCTATGAAATTATTAAGGGAAAAATTATAGCACTTGTACATTTCTTTACCACAACTTATAATGCTTTCTTGTAACTTGTTGACCAGTAAACTATTTGCCCATCAAAACCCAATTCAAATAGCATCTGAATCCTTCCACTTCTCCTCTCCCAAGGCAGAGTTACTCAATTCTTCCTCTCTGTCTTTCTATCTTGTAATATTGCACTTATTTCCATGATTACAATGTACTTTTGTAGTGTAGTGAAAGAATTTTTCAGCAGATGTACTCTTAGCAAACAAGGATATCTAATAGGCAAGGATCTCTATTTCTGCAATATAACAAACCCTCCCAATGTACTCTGGCCCCCAGAGTAAGTACTATGCACACAAATGCCCGTTCAAGGGACTTCTAAAGATGAGAGCAAGCATTATACTGAGCATTTAAATGTGTCACACTCCATGATTAGTATCTGCTTAAATGATCGCATGGTCACATGTGCTTTTCAGTAAACACTATGAGTGAAAACAATTTACTCCATCTTACAAATGGGAACACTAAGGCTAAAGTACTTGGCCAATATATGTGGATAATAAATATTACTACCAGACTTTAATCTTAAGCATGGAGATTGTCCCCAAACCACCTCTATGCCTGGCTGCCTAGTCTCTAGAAGGAAAGGGCTTCAGTTCCATGTCCAGCCCTGACACAGTAGATTAAATTTAAGTTAAGTCAAGTGTTCGGCAAGAATAGGAACTCAGACCCCCAAAGCTGAAGCTCAAACTGACCATGTTGATAGATCTCCCAGAAATTTTCAGAAATAGAGAATCAGTAGATTTCCCACAAGATATGCAATGAAGACAGTGAATCTACTTAATTTCAGTTCCAAAAGATACAATATTCCTCAAGAGGCACTCTTTTTACATTTATCTTTATGCTTACCTCTTCTAGTAGCCTTCAGTTTCCCTGAAGGAAGTGCCCTGCCTTTTTATCTTAATGATCTGCTATTACTCAACAAGGTCTTATTTAGTGCAGTAGGAGTTATTTGAATCTTCCTTCTTTTATAGGGTGAAACAATTCAAACCTGAGGCAATTGAATGACTAGACCACAGACATGCAGGTAACTTTTATCAGGTCCCCTGGCCCCCAGTCTAGTACTTGATATCAGCCACCACAATGAAAATTATAAAGCAGAGTTATAAACAAGAAAATTCAGACACAGGAAAGAAGAAAGTGAGGGAGCATTTGTTTTCTGTTCTTAAAACTTACAACAAACTCGAGAAGTAGGTTCAGTTACGATCCCATTTAGTGGAAAAGCACCTGCTTACTAACACTGCAAAGTATGTAGGTCCTGGATGCACATTATTTCCACCTAATAGTACTTTTTAATATGGTCTTTGTTCCATCCATAAATTCTCTCGTTCAAGTCCAGTTGCACTGGGAAAGTATGGTCATTTGAATCCCACTGAATGTCTCTTTCCAAGTGTTACAGAAAGAATCTTTGATATAAATGACTCGATAACTTATAATCAGGTATTTGGCAGGCACCCCACTTGAGGCTGACACATTAGGAAAGCAAAACCAAAACACTTTGTAGCCACAAATGGAATCAACAACCAGTGAAGTAGGCATTCATTATAAAAAAATAAAAATAATAAAGTATAGTAATAACCAGATAACTAGCAATGGATTTTCAAATATGATTTTTTTTAAATATGGAGCTTCAAGATCTGGCAAAGTTTTGTAATGAACATAAATTACAGTTTACAGATCCTTTCTTCAACATCTACTCATTTCACAAGCACGAACTCTCCTGACACCTTCCTTCTGCCACTTTCCTCCCCCTATGTCCACACATATTTGGTGAAATTCCTTCACGGGTGATTTTTAATTAATAAAATTGCAGTTAGGTGTCCCTTAACACCAAGTCTTTGCCTGAAACAGTCTAGTCATTTCCTACAAATGGTTACAGGTTGAATTAAATTTAAGCATTAAACTAGTTCAATGCACTAACACCTCTATGAAGAATTCTTGTTTTGTATGTCTGGTCTGGTGGTAAAGCACAGAAAAGTTAATTTCTTTGTGTCTTCAGCTAACCTCTGAGATTTTCTTGACTTCAGCCAAGACTGTTAATCTCAATCATATATGCTTCAGTTGGATATGTCATGTTGGTACCTTTTGGTAGGACTATTTAGGAAACAATCCTGAACATCTATCTTCTTTGACTCTCAGTTTCTATATAGTCTGGGGCTTCCTGACTGTGTAGATCAGCCTCTGCTATACTTACCACTTACCAAGTATAACCTCTGCTATACTTACCCCTGAGAGAAGAAAGGAACCGGTTCAAAGCACTCTGAGAAATGGCTGTGGGTATACTCACTGGAGTCCTTTTCTGGGCTATTGCCATGGAGGTTCACCTTGCTACCACAGAAGAAATCCAGAGCTGCCATGCAAGACACGTCTGAATAAGTGACTGAACCATAGCTCTTTAAGGCCAGCTGCACACTGAATCACTCCTTCTTCACTTGAAAGAGGTGGCAATTCCAGAGGAGGTGGGGATGGGGGAAATAGGCAATGGGGATGAAGGAGGATACTTGCGATGGGCACAGAGTAAGTGTATGTGAGTGTGTGTAAGAAAGTGAATGTAACTGTGTGGAAGTGTTGAATCACTAAATTGTACTCCTGAAGCTCATATTACACTGTACGTTGACTAACTGGAATTTAAATAGAGACTTAAAAAAAAAAAAGAGACGTGGTAATTCCAACCAAACTTGATAATTCCATCCCCCAAATGCACCAGTAGCTCTTAAACCTTAAGAACTATCAGAATCACATGGGGAAAACCCATTAAATACAGATTCCTGCCACCAACCACCAGAGACATCAAATCAACTAGATCAAAATGATGACAAGAGATCTAAATTTTTAACAAGTACCCCCATGTTTTATTAAGACAGGTGGTCTTTGGGTTATAATATGGTGAAAACTACTGGCCTTCCATCTGTGCTGCACACCATCGTGTTTCTATTAGTCTCAGGTCATTATTCCTGTGAATTAAGGAGATGAATGGAGACTCCGTCAGCAGAGACTTAGTAGAGCTTTTGGTCTCAACTACTAGAAAGGAATGTCAATGAGAATTCGTTAATGGGGGTACCTGTCCCTCCTGTGAAACACATCAGCAAATATACTGGCAATAACTTGTTTACTGGTATTTACTTCCTGATTTTATAGTTACTACGATTTTATGAGTATGATTATGATTTTACGATTATCTAATCATGCCCATAATTAAGTCAGATCCCAGCAGGTAAATTTTTTCAATAGCTTTAATTTGCATATCAAAGCCCAAGGTAATCACAATATAGGATAAGTCACAAACACAAATACAAATATATTTGTTAAGAAGAAAAATAAGATTGAAATCGTAAGATGTTGAGAAACAGTGCTATAACAATTTGGCCTTTCCTTTAGATGTTAACTTGACCTCGGTCTTACTCTGTTTGACTAAGAGTAGGTGACTTCTTGAAAACTTATTTTCTGCTTTCATATTTTATCCAAGTTACTAGGTCAAGAGATAAACAGTGAATAGAGAGGGATGGCTCCAATAGTGAGACACACAGCATATCTTCCAAGAACCTCCAGAATTTAGTGAGTCTGCAGGATAGCTTTTGTTTTCTTTTTTGTGTGAAATCCAGTACTGTGTCAGCCTCCTAGGGTCTAAAGTGTGCCTTTCATAAAAGACCTCAAGATTTATTCCCACTAGTTTTAAATGAGTGAAAATGTGTTTTGTTGAAACTTCCCGAGAAGTAACTGCATTTACTATGGAATCTTGTATTGTTTATGGGCCTGATGAAAGTATTTGGCACTTAATGATTCCCAGACCATTTCAACTTTAGAAGAAAAAAAAAAAGAGAAGAAGAAGAAGAAGAAGAAAGGGGAAAAGAAAGGAAAGAAAAAGAGAAAAAGGAGAGAAAAAAGATGGTGGAAGCTGAATGTTTCAAATCCTAAAAACAAAATATGTGGTTTCTAAACATCTTACAAATGAATCAATGCAATGATTTGCCTCAGATGTTATAAAAAATTTTAATGACTATTGACGTGTTCAAATGAGGAAAATGAAACATGAGAAAAAGTGCCTGAGAACAAGCTATCCAGGTGGCCCTCTGAAATTCAAGTCTGTTGGTATTAGCTCTGGTTTAATTATCTTCCCCTCCCTCACAGTTAGTTTTCCCACAAATGCTAACACTCCCTTTGAAATCTCAGCCCCTGCTTCAGTCTACCCATTTATTGACGATCTAAGAAGTGATGTATTGTGCTTATCGTCTAGCCAAGTAGAGGCACCACACATAGTGCAGAATAACAAAAACAAGATATTGAATGGCTACACATATTTTTTGGAATTTATTATAATTAGAGGGAAAAAAAATTACCTTTCTCGTTTTCACCAGATTGTTTTTGGGGAAAGAAACCAAGAGGTAGTTTTTTCTTAGCAGGTATCACCCACGTGAGTTTGGCTTCAGAATATTTATAAGATAAAGGTGACAATTTATGTGAGGGTAACACTTAACTCTCATTACTGAAATTAGGTTATTTCGGGACCATGGCAACACAATACCTTCTGTTAAAGGATTTTATGATCTAAATATAACTTCAGATATAAGAAATCTGTCAATATCAATTCAGTACTAAAGGTTTCATTCTATGAAACAGGAAAGCCAATAGAATTTATGCAATCACTTTGCCAAAATCGTTTACATTTCAAGGAAGTTTAAACAATGAAAATTCTGGAGTACAGTGTCACAGTGGACATTCTTCTCATTGCTGATTTTACTCTTTTCAAAAGTCAAAGAAATATAGAACTCTAAATTCATAAGCTATGAAGGTTCATTTACTGTTTGAAAAGTATCTAAAGTGCAATGCAATGAAATATAAGATTTCCCCTGAGTTCTTTCTAGAACATGTTGGTTATAGCAAAGTTAGACTTATACACCTTTCACCCTTCCTTGCTGCACATCTCCTCTTGCTTCTGGTATCCCAAATCCAAGGAGTGTCTCCATCTTTTACCCTGAGTTCTTCAGGGTTCCCAATTCAATGGCCTCTCCAGAAAGACTCTCCCTGAGAATAATAGGTGCTCAAAATAAACTCTCCCTCCAACTCTTCTTATTTTCCCAAACACATAAACTCTTTGGTTCTGAGTCAACACCTAGTTAACTATTGGGAATTAAATACCTATAGTAGTAAGAATTTTTTTTTCCTTTCAAATAGTGAATGTCCTGATCAGGTAGCTTAAGCAAAAAGATCATTTATTGGCTGCTTTCATTGAGAAATTCAAGTGGTTATATGATCTTTATACACAACTGGATCCAGAATTTCCAATGATGGTATTAGGAATCTTATGCCTATTTTGTATATGTATCATTTATTTTTAGGTGGATTTTGTTCATGAAGAGCAGAAATGGGTCTGGAAATTTATAAATTTACATGATACTTAATATCTACAATCACAGAAGGGTAAAGACCCTTTCTCTTTCAGCATGCATATCTTTGCTCTCCAAGGGGCCTTGATTGGTTCTGCTTTGATCATCTGACCAAGCTAAACAGTCCCCAGGTTCAGAGGGATGGGACAATGATGAGTCAGCAAAACCAAGTCCCCACTCTGTGGCAGGAAAGAGATGTCATGACTGATGACCTACCATTTGAGTGAGGGGACATTCGCAAAAGATAAAGAATGGCCATTCTTTTTCATTCCACTTTACATCAAATTCACCATATTAGAGATGTTTTCATTCTTAAAAGATTCTTAATACTAAAACAATTTTTTAATAGTGGATTGCTGGTAGGGTGATCTGGATGTTGAAAGCATTATTATACTAAAGAAGCCTTACAGAATCCCCTTGAGGGTGGTCTATCTTAATTTGTTTTTTATGTTATGTTCAGGATGACCTAATTCCCAAGGTTTGATGTTCTTGAAAATATATGTGCATTTATCCCTTTCCAAAAGACACTCGAGGAGTAAATCAGAAGTCAAAGAACCAAAATACACATGTATTTCTAATCTATGTTGTAATCCATCAAACGAATTTACTGAGAACTTTGTCTCCAGTTCCTTTCTGAAGCAATGTTATAAACAGAATCATATTCAGTAAATGTAGAATCATATTATTGTTGAAGCAATCAAGTAAAAAGGAAAAGAAATATGAAGGATAGATTTTCTTCTCAAAATATAATTCAACTTCAACCTTGATACTTCTGATGAAAGATCATCTTTGCTTTCTTTGTTATAAATTAGACAGAATCTTGGAATTACCACTTATCAAACTAACCTCGAGGCCTCTTTGAAACTGACATAGTTTATATTATATTCATTTATTTGGATATCTATCTCTTCACTAAAGACAATGAATTCTTGACAAAGAATCAAAGATAACAGGAATATAACATCAGGTAAAATCAAGTCCAATTTCTTTTTTAACTAAAAGACTATGAAATCTGGCATGGAACACATCTGAAGGTGCTATGTTTAGAGTTTACAGCCATAGAAAGAGCTGGAAATGATGTGCTTTCATTACAATAAGTAGTAGGAGGGATTTATTGTAAGATAATATAATTAAAACACTTTAACAAATTAGATTCTTATAACTTGAATTAATATAGAATGCTAAAACTCAGTACCTGTGAATTCTATGAAATGGTGAATTGTCCATTAGTTATTTCAAAAAAGTAATCTTTTTAAAACAGCAGGGTTGACTAACTGAACATAATAAATAAATAAATAGGGAAACAACTAACTAACTAACTAAATAAATAAATAAATAAAACCTCAGGCCGGTGTTGAAGCACAACCAATCCATCTAGACACTCGTCATTCAATTCTCTCTCTCATTTTTTTTCTCTCAATCTCTATGCGTACACACACACACACACACACACACACTGATGGCTGCATCTGCAAAAATAGATTCCATCTTATTCCAACTTATGAAAGAGTCTTCATCACAAAGGGACTTGAGATCCAATCCCTTGTGTGACTGAAAGTGACATGGACCTTGATGTCACGTTGATGTCACATAGGTTCAAAACTCAGGGTAAAGCTTCCCGAGGTACTGTTGTTCTTTAGTATTCCATTCTTTTCATAGTTGTCAAAGAGCCCAGGTAAAAGAATGTTGTGGCAGTGCTCTGGTCTGGATTGTCCATAAAATATTGGACCATATGCACAGTATAGATGAAAGCAAGAAGCCCTGGCAGCTCTTGCAAAGCAAGTTGAAATGAAGAAGATCATAACTTTTAAAGAGTCACTGCTAGATAGCCTCAAATAATGAGGCATAAAGTGGGTGGTTGGAAACCACAGCAACTGCCAGAACATCTTCACGTAGTTTTAAAAGAACTAGTTTTGTGCTGGTTGGTGGGTGGGAGGGTTTGAGCAGACTTCAGGCTGTCTGGAAATCTTAAAAAGAAAAAAGTAAGCTTTCAGATGGTAGGGGGATATACTTAGTAAAAAGCATATTTTATAGACTCTTATTGTACTATTGGGTAGTGGTGTCATGTTTTTAGCCATAGCTCCCCCCAGACGAAAGTGCAGCAATGAATAGTCTAAGGCAAATATGTATACATGTGTGTGTATGTACAGAGAATGCATGATAATATCTCATATAATGAAAAATATGGAGGAACTGGTTATTCTACATAAGAGAGTACTTTACATAATAAAATTGAGCCTCTTCAAGTATCAAGAATTTTTTAAATAAGTTTTCCTTTATATTTTTTTAAAGATTTTATTTATTTTAGAGAGAGTGAGTAAGGGACCGAGAGAGCACGAGTGAGGGAGGAGTAGAGGGTGAGGGAGAAACAGACTTCCCGCTGAGCAGGGAGCCCAATGTGGGACTTGATCTCAGAACTGCAGGATCATGACCTGAACTGAAGGCAGACATGTTATTAACTGACTGAGCCACCCAGGTGCCTCGGGTTTTCCTTTTTATAACCAAAGCATTATGCGCATCATATAACCACATCTGGAAGAATTTTTTTCAATATAATTTAAAATTTTCTTAATGACAGATTGATTTTAAAATCCATTTATATGCCTACAAATATTTTTCAATGTACTTTTGTGTTCCCACGGCTATTCATAATCATCTTGCTACAACATCAAAATTTTCATTATTTTCAGTGTGTCTATTTCTGGCAACACTCTCCACTTCCTTCTACTTAGCCCTTCTATCTGTATGGGATGATAAATAAGCTCATCAAGCTGGTTTGAAGTGTCATTTGAGGAGACTTTCAAATTAAAAAAAAAAAAGAAAGAAAGAAAAGGAAAAAGAAAATACAGGCTAGTCATCCCAGAGGCAGCTTCTCCCAACTTTCCAGAACATTGCCTATGAACACTTAGAAAAATATAAAACCCAAAATGAAAGTTAGGAGAGTCAATCCTCAGTCCAGAAGAGATTCTATGTACCATGAAGCAAGTGGATTAAACTTAAAAGAAGGTGGGAAGACTATTTAGCTTTGAAGCTCTGCCTTCTGGATCAGACTACACAAGACATATATCAACAAAAAAACAAAGTATTTGCCCCACTACTGAATACATGTCACATTTTGATTAATCTAGAGTGCGGTCCTTACTCAGTCTAAATCTAACCCTACCCTTCACCTCAGTAACCTAATGTGGGTGCACACACACACACACACACACACACACAAAATTACGTTCTTCATTCTTTTAGAAATTAAAGCTTAAAGGAAAGAGAGGCCAGAAGAAAGTAAAATGGGTTGGACAAAGAGGGATGAGAGTGCTTGGTACCATTTTGTAGCCCCTGAGTTAAAGGTTGTAGAGGGCAGGAAAAGCCAAAGACATAGTGATTATAATTTGTATAGATTCCATTGCTTTTCAGTCTAATGACTATACCCAGCTAAGATATGAATAGTCTGAAACGTGGGCTAGAAACTGTGCAAAATAACACAATGACAGTGCTGGAATAAATGCCTGTGACATCAGTGAAAGAAGGTCAGGTACAGTCAGTACAGCCATTATGGGGACAACACTAGTTCTAGAGAGATTGCTATTCATTCAAGTAAGAGTGAGAAAAAGAAAATCATGTGGATCTTGGAAGATATTGCAAGAATAAGAAAAAGAGTACTACTTTCTAAAAACTAACTAGTTGAGCAGGCAGGAAAATGTTCAGGAAATAGAGCATTCTCAGAAAAACACAAAAAACAGGAAGAGGAAGCCCATAGGAAACAGGTGCAAAAATTCTCAAAAGACGGGTTTTTGTTTGTTTTTTTTTTTTAAATCTGACATTTTAAAAGATTCTCAATCATTACAAAAGTGAGATAAAATCACAAAGGTAATAATAAAGTACATACTGAAGGTAATAAACAATAAAATTTATAAAAAATAGAAATAAAATAGAAGTTAAATAAACATCTGAATAATCCAGAGGAAAAATAACACAAGGAAAAGAAGCAATAAGTAAAAATTCATAATTATGAAAGACAGAAAATGACAATGCAACTAGAAATTAATAGAAGTTACTGTGGGAAAATGTACAATGTCTAAAGCAGAAGCAATAATGGAAGATTTAATGAAATACAATGTTCCTGGGGCACCTGGGTGGCTCAGTGGGTTAAGCCTCTGCCTTCGGCTCAGGTCATGATCTCAGGGTCCTGGGATCGAGCCCCGCATCAGGCTCTCTCCTCAGAGGGGAGCCTGCTTCCTTCTCTCTCTCTGCCTGCTTCTCTGCCTACTTGTGATCTCTGTCTATCAAGTAAATAAAAAAAAATTAAAAAAAAAGAAATACAATGTTCCTATGCTGAATAAAAGACCAACATAAATATCAGAAAGGCTCAGTAATCTTTGAACATAAAAATGTCCTAGAGACTCATATTATAATATATCCAGGAAAAAATGGAATTAGGATGATAAAGAAGAAATAACAAAGCACCCAAACATTTTTTAATTTCATAAAAACAAATATAGCCATTAATTCTTTCAAATGGTAAATGTCAGAACAATAACAGATCCATTTCTAGAGTTTTGAGGCAATAAAAAATTATCCTGCAATGGTATACCTTGCCTTTGTTAAGTGCAGGCCACAAGAAAGAAAGATATTTCACAAGTGAGCAAGAACTCAGAAGACATAATGCTAATGTGTAGCTTGAAAAAAAAATAGAAAACAGTATCTTAACAGCTATGGTTTAACAAAACATAATATTAAAAAGGATCACCACCTAAAAAAGCCAATAATAAATATTAAATATAGTTTAATGGCAGATGTATAAATCTGATATATTTAAACTTTGTCTAAAAACAAGTCATATGAAATAAATAATATTTTAATAATAATCTGGATAGAAATTTCTAGATTAGTGATCACAATTTCAGGTGACCACAGGGCTTAGGGAAGAGGACTGATAAGCAAAGAGGTCCAGCCTTCATGAATAGGCATGTTGGAGGCCATGCTGACCTGGAGGGCATATTCACTATCCCAAAACAGCAGAAGCTCCTCAGCTTCCTCTCTTCATTTTTGTGCAGTATGGGCCAAATCAACAAATTTCAAGAGAAGCCAGAAATCTATATGTAATGTCGCGATTTCTTTTAATATATGCACAATCCAACTATCAGAAAAAGCACTGAAGAGTGCCAAACAAAACATATGTTTGAGATTTGAGCCATCACTAACCAAGCTTTTAACCTAGACATTCAAAAAAAAAATTTTTTTTGGAAAGTTTTAGAACTACAAAGATAAATAAAAGACCAGAGATCATATGCGAGAGGTTTGGGGGATAGAAATGTCTTGCTTTTCTGGGGATAAAAGGAGTTCAAAAGAAAGATTAGGTTGGAAAATTAGAAATACATTGAGTATCAGTGTTTTGAAAAAAGTATACTAGCAAATTTTTAACTTTTTCAGATAAGATGAAGTAAATAAAGCACTGTTAGATAGCGATATCCTGCTGTACAAATGACTGCTCCTTGCAAATTCAAAAGGACCCTAAAGGGTGAAAAATAAAATGGCGGCCCACGATTTACTATACAAATACGCCTGAAAAGAGAGCAGAGGGGACAAAGTTATTATGAAACTAAGTAAAACTGCAGGTAAAATGAAGTAGTAAATCAATGGAGGTTACTCTCTTTTGAAATGTGATTTAGTGAGCTTTAAACACAGAAAAATATACAGTCAGAAAACAGAAAGTAAATATCAAAAACAGGATAAATTAATAAAGGTAAACATTTTAAAGTAATTTTAATTTATATTTATTTTTCATTTTTATTTTTTAGTAAATTTGACTTATTTTTAACATCATTATATAAATAAATGTAATAATAATATATTATAAATACAACTGTCTGACACTTATTTAAGTATATGGGATGAAACCAAAGTTGTAGTCAGTGGCAAGTGTATACTCTTAAATCCTTTCTTAATATTAACAGAAGAATAAAAATAAACGAAATAAACATTCAAAATAAGGTGAGAAAAAAACTAAAGTAGACAAATAAACTGATGAAGACAGAAGAGGGAAGAAGTATGTTAAGGATGCTAAAATAGATTTTTAAAGTTTATTTAAAAAATACAAACATAAAACCTAAAGGCCAATCAAATCACAAGAGATGATGAGTAGTATATCCCAAATTTAAAATGAAAGAATTAAAACTAAATATGGTTAAATATTTAAAAGATGAAAGTATACGCAGTTCAGTGCTAATTCACTTGAAATTCTTAATGAAATGGATGCTTTTCTAAGAAAACATGAATTATCAACTAGTTAAGTTTCCCAGAATTTAAACCTCAGGGTAAATGATGGTAAGTAAACTAATTTTGCAGACAGAACACAAGAGAACATGTGAAGACAGCCACACTCCAGCTCCACCACTTTCTGCTGGGTAACCTTGGGTAAATCAATTCATTTCCTTGGCCATCTCTACTCTACCACTAAGAACTTTGAAACTGGTGATCATTGGAGTCTCTTTTAGCATCAAAATTCCTTTATTTTCCAACACACTAATTACACCCAGACATGAGTGAGATAAAGGATAGTAAAACATAAGAGTAAGCAAAACTCCAAAGAATAATAATTATATCTTAGATCTATTCTCCTTGCTTCTTCCCTCACTTGTGCCTCTGCCTATATCCATTCATATCAATTCAAACACCATACCTCAAGAAATAGTAACCAAAAAAAGTAAATTCAATATTTTATTCATTCATTGGCTTGTTCTGAAATTCTTTCTGTTCTTCCGTGTCTTAGGAATATACATTTTTCTTCTCCCAAGTTATAAGAAGTCATATACGGTCTTTTGTCCTTGAACTCCTGGGCGTGGTTTCCAACACCTAAGTCTCTCCAACTCATACTTCAGGTTTGTGGCTCCTTTTGATATTGTTTCATGGAAAAGAGCCAAAGTGAGCATCTGTGTTTCTATTCTTCCAAAACCTCCAGATCTCACCCTTTCCCTGAAATATTTCTGGAGCTTCAAATCATTTGGCATCTCTCTTTTTTAGTGAGGGTGACACTCTAAATCTTTTGTGATAGCTCCAGGATTCAGATATATTTACTTCACTCCTGCTGCCAATGTATCAAGTTGATCGGATTTTGAAATTCCATCTGGTTATGATTTGAATGTAATAGGCCCTATAAGTAAATCTGTTCCTCAGATTTATTTCAAAATTATCTTTCCAACTAATTGCGGGTTATTAGAATAGCCAAGAAGCGAACCAGAACAAATAGAATTCCTTGTCACTGAAGCCTGTGGAGGATGGGGAGGGAGGAGAGGTGGGGAGAGAAGGGTTAACGCAGATATATCAAAAGCCTACATCGAACTACCTCACAGTTTTCACTCTTCTTATCATTTTCCCCAATTTCTAGCAGTTAATCATATTACATACCCTGAGCAGTGGTGGCTCTCCTTTGTATATATTGAGGCTAAATTTTCCTCTATCCTTTACATTTCTTTGTATTCTGGGAGAAGGCATTCTACAACAGCACTGGGCTTAGACATGCAAGAAACCATTTATCTGTCTGAAGGCACATGGCACGTACCATGGCTTTTATTGATACTCTACTCTATCTAATCGATACTACGCTTGAAGCTCCATGAGGGAAAGGCCAATACCACACCCAGCACAGGAACCTAGAAGAACCTCCACCCACACAAGGTTGGCCCTCAAAAATTGTATCGAATGAATAAATTACATCATTCACGTTAATCTTTACAACACAAAAGAGTAACTGCTGTAATCCTTATTCTTACATAAAAACAAAGGCTTGGAAAGGAGGGTTACTTGCTCACAGTCACATTGCTCTTAAGTAGCTGCATTAGAATGTAAGCCCAATTCTGACTGAGTCCCAAGCCTTTGCCGTGTTACTACCCTAAATCCATCACAAATATCCAAAAGTGCTACATTTGCATCAGTTGAGGTGGGGTGAATTATACTTGATAAGCATCTCATTGTCTATTCAGAGCATGTGCCAATATCTCTGGAACAATCTTGGATGTGTTTGAGCCGGAGAGCTTTCTGGGTATAAGAAATGCTAGACTACAGCCACAAAGAGGGTAATTACACAGGCTTTACACAGTTTAGACTATGGCTTCTGATCATTATTTAACATTCATGAGTAGAGACATATTCCCTGGACATTCTAAGGAATTTAGATCATTTTCTATGCCCTAGCTAAAAAACTGTACTTTTTTAACCAAAAAAAAAAAAAAAAAAAAAAAATTAAACATGAATGAGATCGATATTTTTATAGAAAACCTTTATCAATAGTTATAAATGAAAACTCAAATACATTTTAGAATATTTTTGAATGATTTAAAAATCAACCCGAAGCTTGTCCGTTTCAGAGCACACACACACACATTGAAAGGACAGAAAGGAAAAACCAGAAGTGAAAGATAAAACATGACTCAGGTGGGGGTCCTATGTCCTGGTTGACCATACCACAGCAAATAAAGGCTTCATAAATATTCTTCCATTCTTAAAAGTTACCCCATGCTATGTAATGTAATGAAATAATTAAAATGCACTCTAACACTAAATATTGTCTTTTTTCAAGATAGATGTTATGCATCTTTTCCATAGGCAGAAGCCAATTATGTCTTAATTACTACCCATATTATTAAGGATTTTTTATTAATCCCCTTTGGTCTGATGTAAGAAAATTTATTAGTCATTCATCATAACTTCACAGTATACCCAAAACTAGTTCTGTGAAGAATAGTCGTTATATTGTCATTGACATTACAAAGGTATAAGTACATTTTCTTTTAGAAAGATCAGAACAGACAAAAAAAAAAAAAAAGATTAGCACATTCCTGTTTACGTATGATTTCACAGTTTATGGTACTGAGTCATGCCTTATTAGCATATATGTAATAGTTTTGCCATTAAACATTAGTCAGGCTTTCTTTATAACAGCGTAATAGACATTTTACCTTCCATTAAGTAAGTTGGATTGCTACGATAAAAGTCTAAGTACACATCAGGAAGGAAAGAAAGATCTCTAAGTTACAATCAAGGTCGAAAACCAGGAAATTCATACTCTTGCTTGAATTTTCTGTTTTATAATTAAATTCACTGCCTTTGTTACTTGGCTTATAATCTTGACAGTGACCAAATTAATAAATTATTAATAAATCTGCTCCTCACTTTTCAATGTAAATATTGATAAAGTCCAGCGCCAACTGCATTTGAGGGGCAAATCAAAACTGAAATTAAGAATTCTTTTCTCTAATTTCTCTTGCCCTAAGAGCTATGCCACCCATAACGTAAAATGAGCAAACATTAGCACTCAGTGCTACCGTAGACCACAAATAAATGGGACCCTTTCATTTTTGGCTCTCTTTACTAACTCTTCAACATAACTGTGAAAGTTAAAAAAAAAAAAACAAACAACAATTAAAAAAAAACAAAAACTTTTAACCTATTACTGGCAAGAATCTGATGTCAGTCCATATAAGCAGAACTACATTACACTCTGGGAAAGGGACTCTGAAGTGACTCTAGTACCAGTCACCAGCCTGTATGTCTCTTGGTCTGGGTCTTTGAAAGGGTCGATCCTGGCCAAGCCAAAACAGTTGCTAACAACCTTCCAACTCTGTGTGTGTTCCTCAAGTAAGGTTTCCAATATTCCATACTCAAAACTAGCAAACAAAAGCCAAAGGTACAATTCTATTGCCATAGAATGCCAATTTTCCACAGAGAAATTTGTTAATTACTGATAAAATTATTCATTATAATTTGGAAGTCCTTTAAGACCAATTAGAATTAACATTTATTTGTTTAAATTCAAGCACTGGAAAGAATGAAATATTACCTAAAGGAGGGTACTTTTTTTTCCTTTTTTAAAGATTTTATTTATTTATTTGCGAGAGAGAGGGGATGAGAGAGAGAGAGTGAGCATGAGAGGGGAGAGGTCAAGGGAGAAACAGATTCCCCATCAAGCAGGGAGCCTGTTATGGGACTCAATCCTGGCACTCCAGGATCATGACCAGAGCCTAAAGCAGCTGCTTAACCAACTGAGCCACCCAGGCGCCCCTAAAGGAGAATACTTCATGGTGAAAAGCAGCAACTCTGGCATTGGACAAACTCTGCTCAATTCCTGATTCTGCTTCTCACTGACCATTCAATTTTCACTTCAACTCACTGAGCCTCGGTCTTCTCGTCTCTAAAAGGGGATGGTAGTGGTCTCTAATTCAATGTCTACTTCATGAGGGTATTTGTGAGAGTTAAATGAGAAAACAGAACTAAAGCCAGGACTTAACACAGTACCTGGCACATAGGAATGGTTCAATAAATGCCATTTATCTCTCTTAACACAAATACAAACGTCACTTTGATTTTAACAAGTATTTACTGAGCATCACTATGTGCTAAACATCAGCATAAGCACGAGCTACATTAGTGAGCGCAACAAAGATCCTTGCCCCATCTTGTAGCGGGAGACTGAAAATAAACAATGAACATAGTAAGTTAAACTATAGAGTTTTGGAAGGGGACTACATAATGAAAGAGAAAAAAAAATAGTAGAAAGAGTGAGAGTGACCCAGAATGGGTGCTAAGAGGGATAATAGGATGGTCACGGTGAACCTGTAAGGTAAGATTGGGTTTACTGAGTTCCTCAGAGAGTTTAAGAATTGTTAAAATGTTACTATTTTTGTCCTTTTCAAACAGCATGCAACAAACTGAAAATTCCTTTGCCAGGGTTATCTGACAGTATATATTTTTCAAAATCAGAAGTTTCACCGTATGTCATCATCCTTTCTGCTTAAAAATCACTAAGTTGACAATTGCAGAATCAATTGTTGACAACAGAGTATATAATCATCTCTAACATTACGTATAAATCAACAATGTCACAGAAAGCCCCTCTCTGTATTTCATCATAACCTCTCATGCGGACTGCTCCATCCAAATCTAAAGCTGTTTTCTATCAGCACTGTGAGAGTTGTGAAATATTCACCTGGCAAACAAAACCCTCCTGCTTTCAAAAGGAGAAGGAGAAGAAAGAAGGAGAAGGAGGATAAAAGAGGAGGAAGGGGAGGAGGAGAGAGAGGGGGAGGAGGAAGGGGAGGGGGGAGTGGGAGAGCCAAGAGGAGGAGGAGGAGAGAAGGAGAAGAGAAGGAAAAGGAGAGGAATAAGATGAAGAAGAAGAAAATAAAAAAAAAAAGTGCCTTCTGTGTGTTCCAAAAAGTCTGTGGAAATCTACATGTTAAACCAATAAAAACCAGGCAGCAGCAGATGGAATTTTCCAATTATTTACCCCTCTAAAAAAATCACTTTCTGCAGGTTGAATCTCAGGTGTTTTGCATATTTGCACATCCAATAGCTCTTTAAACTTTTAATTGGTTCACAGGCCCGTTCTGGAATAAGTAACAAACCTGAGGAAGATTCACTGACAGTTTTTAAAATAAGTTTCTTCTGTGGGGAAAAAGAGGACTCCTTAGATAATATGACTTAATCCTTTGGATTCTGAAATCAAAAAATCACAAAGCATCTAAGAGAATAGCATTTTGAAAATGGATATCTGTTCCAGCTGAGCGTGGAAAAATGCTGGGAAAATTACCTTTTTAGAGAAATAAAATGCATGTAGCTACTGTGTTTTTCTTCTTATTTTTCCTTAATCTCTCGCCTCTTACTACACCTTCTACTGAAAGTGTTCATGATTCTAAGGAATAAAATGTAGGATAACTTTCCACTGGAAACCTTAGTTTCTCTCATCAAAGGAAATATTTTGGAATTCTAATCCTTACATTTACTTTCAAAGAATACCTTCTAGAAATCACTTCACTTTTTAATTATTTTTAATTAAATGCCTCATTCATAATTTTTGCCTTATGCTTATAATATGAATACAAATAATTTCTATGGAATTATAGAAGAGTGAAAGAAAATATGGCTACCCCAACACTCACTGAATTTCCAATGAAATAATTCCCTCTGAATATGATGATTGATCCAGAAATAATAATTAAAAGCATTATTCATTTGCATAAGCTCTGACATTTTGAATTTTCACAATGTGTATTTACTAAGAATGAGTATTCTGGAAAAATGGTTCTTCAATATTTATACCAACAACTTTTTCAATTATTCATTCATCTTTTTCCTGCTCTTATCCTCCTTTTGTCCTCAACCCAAACATGAAGCACTATTTTAAAAAAATATAAACACATATGTGTACATACACACACACACTAATGCACATATATCACTTGGTTTCCTGACAACTTGTGGAAAATGATATGTTTTAGTCCTGAAAATATGCATTAGTAAGAATGTTGGTTGCTTGCTAGCCAAAGGGGAAAGAGAAAGGAAATGTAATGGTGAGAGGTTTTGGTAACGGATCTGAATGCCACCAAAGAATTCTTGAAGTTTCCATTGCTTTGGTTTTTGGAATCTTTTTGGAATTTGCTCTGATTCTCTAGAGACCTACAAATACCAGTTCAGAATCATTGTTCCTAAACATTCCATATAGTCAATAAGGTCAGAAATGTCAGGCTAAGTTTTTAGAAACTAAGTTTCCAATCCAAATTCCACTAATCTCTAAAGAGATCATTGGTTAAATTTTAGCCCTGGGGCTTATGAAAAGATTACATTTCTTTTTGAAAATGTATACTTCTGCAGTAATCTATAGTCTGCCCTTATGAATGAGTCTTTTCAAAACAATGCATTATTTGGAAAAGTCAGACGGATGGCTAGAAGTTTCATCAGAAAGCAGCTGATCACATGTAACATTCTCTCTTAATCTGACACAGGTATAAGTGTAAGTCCTTCAGTTGTGTGTGGGGGTGGAGTTCAAATCATTAGAAGAGAGAGTAAAGAAGACTATGTTCTCTTTCTTTGTCTCACACAGGCATGTATGCTGTTACTCATCCTTCAGAACCAGTATTATTCCCTTAAACAAGGATTCTCAAGGAATTTATTAGTGAATTCCACAAATGAGGAGCCAACAAATCTCTTTTTTTTTACCACAAATCCCTAGCCTATACAAAAATTCTCATGAAGTTATACGGGATAAAACGATAGCATTTCTTATGACTATGTTCTCACATTCACACATAAAGCTGTCCAAAAGCCTAATATGGTTCAGTTTCCACAGTGCAGTATCTGTTAATTGGATCTGCCTATGTTTTCCAACTCACAGCATCCTGCTGTGCTAAGTATCTAATATAAACACTCCCCACTGAGACTCCTCATAAACCCTGATTTTTTTTTCCTCCTTGAAGTCAGCTAGTGAATTTAGATGGCCTAAATACTAAAAATAAACTTGTTTTTTAATTCCTTACCGACATAATCCAATCTTGCACATAGACTTTAATAACGATTATCCATTTTTAACCTTCCCCAAAAGACTAATGCAATGTTGATGTAAAAAGTACAAACAGAGAAGGGCAGGACAATGTTTTGGCAATCACAGATATTACCTTTAAGAAATGAGACTATTTTCTCCTCAAAATTTCTTGTGGTTGTTGTTTTAACTTTAATGCTTATTGAAATAAGCATCCATACAGGAAAGAACGCAAATCTATTTTTTAAGATTTTATTTTTTATTTATTTAGTTATTTTTTTTTAGATTTTTAGTTATTTATTTGACAGACAGAGATCACAAGTAGGCAGAGAGGCAGGCAGAGAGAGAGGAGGAAGCAGGCTCCCTGCCGAGCAGAGAGCCTAATTCAGGACTTGATCTCAGGACCCTGAGATCATGACCTGAGCCGAAGGCAGAGGCTTTAACCCACTGAGCCACTCAGGTGCCCCATATTTTGTTCATTTTTAGAGATAGAGAAAATGTGAGCAGGGAGAGGGGCAGAGGGAGAGGGAGAGAAAGGATCATCACCAGACTCTGTGCTGAGGACAGAGTTCGATGGGGGGGGGGGGGGGGGCTCAAACCCACCGCCCCCAGAACACGACTTGAGCTGAAACCAAGAGCTAGACACTTAACCGACCGAGCCACCCAGGCACTCCAAGAATGCAAATCTTAAATGTGTACTGTGATGAAATTTTAAAGATTATCACACACAATCACCAATCAGATCAAGATAAACAACTTGGCCAAGTCCTGGAAACCTTCCTTATGCCCCCATCTAATCATTACCTCATACACCAAAGTAACCAACATATTTACTTTTATTACCATAGATTAGTTTTGCCAGTTTTTGAAATTTACACGGCATCATACATACATTTTATATGGCTAGGTATTTAGCTTTTTTTTCCTTGTCATTATGTAATTATGAAGTTTACCTATGTTGGGGGTGTCTGGGTGGCTCAGTCAGTTAGGTGTCTGCGTTTGTCTCAGGTCATGATCTCAGGGTCCTGGAATCAAGCCCCTCATCAGGCTCCTTGCTCAACAGAGAGTCTGTTTCTCCCTCTGTTCCTCCCTTATCCCCCGCTTCCTGCTCGTGCTCACTCTCTCTCTCAAATAAATAAATAAAATCTTAAAAAAAAAATAAATTTATCCATGTTATATGCAGCATTTTATCCATGTTATATGCAGCATTTCACTCTTTCATTCTTTTTTTTTTTTAAGATTTTACTTATTTATTTGACAGACAGAAATCACAAGTAGGCAGAGAGGCAGGCACAGAGAGAGGGAGAGGCAGGCTCCCTGCCGAGCAGAGAGCCCGATGCGGGGCCCGATCCCAGGACCCTGGGATCATGACCTGAGCCGAAGGCAGAGGCTTTAACCCACTGAGCACCCAGGCGCCTTTCATTCTTGTATGGCATTGCAATACATTCACTCTTTCATTCTTGTATGGCATTGCATTTCATTCTTGAATGGCATTCACTCTTTCATTCTTGTATGGCATTGCAATATATAAGTAGTTTCAATTAAGAATTCAATTTCTTTAATATACACAGGAGATTTGAGATTTAATGCTTCATTTTATGTCAATTTTTTAAAGTTTATATTTCAAGATTTGTCCACTTTAATGGCATGTGCTTGTCTTTTCAAGTCTATGAATCTATAGTAATATCATCTTTATATTCTTTATACTAGTAAAATGTATTTCTTTACTGCTCTTTTTCATAATTTATATTTCTTTTTTTTACATAATTTATACTTCTAAAGTGTTCATCAATCCTATAAATTTTTCCAAATAATGACATTTTTATTTGCTGTTTGTGTCTATTTGTTTGAGTTCAGGATTTTACTGGTTTATGTTTCTTCTTATATATGTTTGTTTGTTTTTTAGGATTTTTGGCATTAATTTGCTATGGCTTCTGTTGGAACTTGAGAAAGATGCTTAATAATTATTTTTTAGAATTTCTTCTTAATTAATTTATTCTGTGATTTTCCTTTCAGCCTTTGTTTAGCTGCATTCCACAAGTTTTAATAGTTTTAACTAAACGAAAACAACATTTTCTAACTGCTATTATGATTCATCTTTGACTTAGGCATGATTTTGAAGAGTACACCTTAGTTTTCAAACATTTGGCAGATGATCTAATTTTACTCTTGTTATTGATTTCTAGATTAATTCCTTTGTAGCCAGAGACTAGTCTAAGAATATTTTCAATCTTTCAAATTTTGTTATGATTTACTTGATAGCACAGCATATGGTCTATTTGGGCTAGCACCATTGGGAGATCGTGATTTTCTATGGGTCCCTTATGTTTCTGGACACCTTGAGAGCAGAGGCCCTGGATCCCCTTATTCTGAACCATATTTTGAAGGATGTTTCTAAAGGAATCAGCTTTGGAAGACAGAGATAGTGTCTCCCTCCAGAACACAAGGCAAGCTTTCTTAGAAACTTCGAAGTCTGTGTCCAGCTGGACCAACCAGAAGAAATGCTTACTATTCAGTGTGAGAGATACAGTTTCTAAGCTCATTTGTCTTCTTCTGTAACACAACTCTGTGCATGTACAGATATTACATGGCCTTCTTCAAGTCATCCTGTATGAATTGCAGCTTGGAGAATTAGCACCAAATACACTGATGCTTGTGAAGCTTGCTATGTTATGAGTTATAAAACCCATGTCTCTGATTCAGGACTCTCATTTCTTTTGCCAGCCTCCATGAAATCATAGCACACTGACATTTTAGGTTAAAAATAGGGTAAAATTGGGATGAAGTCAGCAAGATGGCAGAACAGGAAGCCCTAGAACTTGAACCTTGAACACAATGACTCAAAATTAATACATGAACCAATTCCCTTTGTAAGAGATCCAGAAACCAGTGAAGAGGCTCCTGCCCCCCAGGTAAGTGCAAAAGCAGACACATCAAAGTTGGTGAGGAAATTCATGGCATTCATTCCCCATAGTCCTGCCCGCTCCTCCCACCCCCTGCCCCAACTCAGTGTGGTGTGAGGGGGTATTCTAAAAATGTCCCAGCTTCCAGCTTCTCCCTGAGGAGAGAAAGAGCAGTCTGAAACCTATATCCAACATTCCACCTTTTTGGTGGGTAGGGGGCTGTCCAACACACTGGTTTTAGTCTTCCCTGTCTCAAAGTCTTAGTAGGACCCAGCGTCCTCTGAACTCACAGGGAAGTAAGAACATAGGGAGCTGGGTCACATGTTGCTGGTTCAGAGGACCCGCTGAATAGCAGATAGAGGCCAGGACCATTCAGAAGATTCTCCCTTGGGTGACAAAATGGCAATGGTCAGTCCTTCACTATCAAAAACTATTTTAAGAGTAAGTTGATTAAACCCCAATCAAAAGACATAGAGTGGCTAAATGGATTTTGTAACAAGATACAACCATGTGGGTGTGCCTGAGTGCCTCAGTGGGTTAAAGCCTCTGCCTTCGGCTCAGGTCATGATCCCAGGGTCCTGGGATCGAGCGCCGCATCGGGCTCTCTGCTCAGCAGGGAGCCTGCCTCCTCCTCCCTCTCTGCCTGCCTCTCTGTCTCCTTGTGATCTCTGTCTGTCAAATAAATAAAATCTTAAAAAAAAAAAAAAAAGATACAACCATGTGTTGTCTCCAAAAGATCCACTTTTGATTGGAGGAGAAACACAGCCTGAAAGTGAAAGGATGGAAAAAGATAATCCATGCAAATGCTACATGGTAACCAAAAAAGAGCACGGGTGGCCATAATTCTATCAGGCAAAGTAGATTTTAACAGTTTAATAGTATAAAAATGTATAGTTTAAAATAAGAGTTTAAAAATAGTTTAATAGTTTAAAAACTATTACAAAAGAAAAGTATGGACATTATATAATTATAAAAGTGTCAGTTAACGACGAAGCTGTATCATTTATAAATAAATATTCATCCAACATCAGAGTATCAATATACAAAGCAAATATTTTCTATCTGTTATTGAAAGCAAAGTATTGAAATACCCTTCTCTTATTATTTTATTGTCTATACACCAACAACAAACAACCTAAAAATAATATTCAAGAAAAAAATCCCATTTACAATAGCATCAAAAAAATGGAAATGTTTGAAAAAAAATTAAAGAGAAAGATATATACACTGAAAACTACAAAATATTATAGAAAGAAATGAAAGAAGACATACTTAAATGAAAGATATCTTGTGCTTATTGATTAGAAGCCTCATTGTTAAAATGTCCACATATACCCAATGCAATTTTCAAATTAATGTAAATCCCATCAAAATCCTAAAACATTTTTTGCAGAAATGGGAAAAGAAACTGAAATCCATATGGAACTACAAAGTCAAAACAATCTTTTGAAATAGGAACAAAGCTGGAAGCCCATACTTGTGACTTTGCAATATATCACATACTTACATTAGTTAAAACAGTATGGTACTTGCATAAAGACATACCTATCAACCAATGGAACAGAACAGAGAGTCCAAAAATAAATGCCTGCATGCATAATGAAATAATCTTCAAAGAGAGTATCAAACTATGGAATGAGGAAAGGATAATCTCTTCAATCAATAGTTTTGGGAAAACTGGATATTGATATGCAGAAGAATAAAACTCGATTCTTCCTTACATCATACACGAAAAATACCCCAAAATAAATTAAGACTTAAATATAAAAGCTGAGACTCTAAAACTCCTAGAAGAAAACAGGAAAAATGCTTTACAACATTAGTCTTGTCAATGATTTCTTTGATATAATTCCAAAAACACAGGCAACAAAAGCAAAAATTGACAAGTAGGACTATAACACACTAGGATTCTTTTGTATAGCAAGGGAAATAACATAGCATGAGGCGACCAATGGAATGGGAAAAAAATATTTGAAAATCATGTGTCTGATAAGGGGTTAATCTCTAAAATATATAAGGAACAACTACAACTGAATAACAAATCTACAAGTAACCCAATTTAAAGATGAGCAAAGGATTTATATAGACATTACTTCAAAGACATACAAATGGCCAAAAGGCATAAGAAAAGATGCTCAACACCACAAATCATTAGCAAATTATAAATCAAAAGCACAACAAGACATCACCTCACACCTGTTAGGATGGCCATTATAAAAAAGGAAACAACAGAAAATAACAAACGCCTCTGAAGCGTTAGAAAAACTGGTGGTACTGTTGGTGGAAATGTAATATGTTGAGATCCCCATGGAAAACACTATGGACATTCCTCAAAAAAACTAAAAATAACTACTGTATTATGCAGCAATCCTATATTTTGGTATTTGTCCAAAAGAATTGAATACAAGATCTCAAAGAGATATTGTCATTCCCATCTTTATTGCAACACCATAGCCATATATTTGGAAACAACTTAAATATCAATCAGTGGATGAATAATTAATGGAAATGTGTATATACATATAATGAAATACTATTCAGCCTTTAAAAAGTAGGAAATACTGCCATATGCAACCATATGGATGAAACTCGAAAACATAATACTCTGTGAAATAAGTCAGTCACAGAAGAACAAACTTGGTATGATTCCACTTATAAGTGGTGTCTAAAGTAGACAAATTCATAGAAGTATAAAGTAGAATGGTTCTTGCTAGAGGCTGGGGAGAGGGAAAAATTGGGAGTTACTGACCAATGGATATAAAGTAATACAAGATGAAAAAGTTCTAGAGATTTGTTGTACAACAATGTTCATATAGTTAATAATACTGTACTATACTTTTAAAATTGCTAAGGGGATAGATTTCATATTACATGAATCTTAAAACAATGGCTAATTAATTTTTCAGTTGGTCATTGAGGGAAAGAAACAATTGATACAGACAATTCAGATGAATCTCCAGGGATGTATCCTGAATTAAAAAATCTTATTCCAAAAAGTTGTATACTCTACAATACTGTCTTTATATATAGTTTTGCAAGTGACAAAATTTTAGAACTAAAGGAGAGATTAGTGGTTGTCAAGAGGGGAGGGACAAGGGGAAGGAAATGTGGATGTGGGTATGAGAGTGCAATGGAAGGCATTCTTGGGTTGATGGAACCATTCAGTGTCTTGACTATAATGGTAAGTACACAAACCCACACTTGTCATAAAGTAGCATAGACCAAAATACATAAACCCATACACATGAGTGCAAGTAAAAATGGGAAAATTTTAAAAGTATCAGTGGATTATATTAATTTCAATATCTCGATTGTAACATTATCCTACAATTTTGTAAAATATCCCCATTAAACTGGAAAGAATGTAAAAGGATTCTCTCTGTACTATTCATTTTTCAAATTACATGTGACTCTACTATTATCCCAATAAAAACTTTCCATGGGATGGACATCTGGATGGTTCAGTCAGTTAGACATCTGCCTTCGGCTTGGGTCCATGATCCCAGAGTCTTGTCATCAAGCCCCACATCAGGCTCCCTGCTCAGCAAGGAGCCTGCTTCTCCCTGTCCCTCTGCCTGCTGCTCCCTCTAGTTGTGCTCTCTCTCTCAGTCAAATAAATAAATAAAATCTTAAAAAAAATTTTTTCATGAGGAAAAAGTGAAATAAAATCTCAGACCCTTTACAGTTCTTGACAATGTTCTATATATCCTTAAAAAGCATACATAACATAGTTGTTGGGTTCAATATTTATAAACTCTTTTATCTTTTAAAAGATTTTATTTATTTATTTATTTATTTATTTATTTATCAAAGAGAGAGAGAACACAAGCAGGCAGAGTGGCAGGTAGAGGCAGAAAGAGAAGCAGGCTCCCTGCTGAGCAAGGAGCCGGATGCGGGACTCGATCCCAGGACCCTGAGATCAGGACCTGAGCGGGAGCTTAACTGACTGAGCACCGAGGGGTACCTATAAAATTTTTTTAGGTCAAGTATGTTAATGATTCTGTTTTAGATTCTGTCTTCTAGATCTTAGAGATCAGTAGATCTCTACTGATTTTTTTTGTCTTTTGTTCTACAGTTACTAAGATGATTTACCTATGATATAGATTTGTTTTAATTTTTCTTTTGTCAGATTTTCAATTTTATATTTTGAGGCAACATTAATAGCTTTACACATTCCTAATATTACTATATCTTCCTGTTAAATTAAACTTATATTATTATTAAATGTTGCCTTTCATATTTTGTAATATTTACATTGCTGAATTTATATTATTTTTATATTAACATAGTTACACTAATTTTCCTATAGACCAACAATCAGCAAAGGAGAGCCCAAGGTCAAATCTGGCACACAGCCTGGTTTTGTACAGCCTATGAATAAAAACAGGTTCATATTTGCAAAGGGCTGCAACAACAACAAAAGAATAATATGCAACAGAGACCATATGCGTTCCACAAAGGCAAAAATACTTACAATCTGAGCCATTACAAAAAGCTTTCCAACCACTGGTTTAGATAGTGTTTGCATGACATGTATCATTCTATCACTTTAGTTTTAACTTTTCTGTGTCCTTATCGATAAGGTCTGCATCTTACTTTTACTCTAGTCTAATAAGCATTGTCTTTAATTGATGTATTCAAATTATTTATTTTTAAATATTGACATATTTGAGTTGAAAATATCATCTTAGTATCTCTCCAATTGTTCCACCTATTCTATGATCCATTTTCCCACTTGTTTACCTTCCATGAGAGCAATCAACTTTTAGTATTATCTATGTTTCCCCCTCTATTAACATGTCATTACATTTATGTATTATATATTGATATGTTTGTGTATTTATGCACAAAAATCTGTGTTTCTTTATTTATTTTAGTTGTTAGCCTGGATATTATAATTTGCTTTATGAATCTATTAAAGTCTATTTTAATTTAGTACTTTTAACCATTCTCAGACAATGCACAAATTATGTTAACCCTATTAGTCTGCTCAGGCTGCCATGATGGAATATCACAGACTAGACAGCTTCCACAAGAGAAAAGTATTTTCTCACAGTTTTGGACCTAGAAGTCAAAGATCAAAGTGCCAGTAGTGTTGGTTTCTGATGAGTTGCGAAGAGTTGCCTTCTCTGCTTCCTCACATGGCCTTTGTTCTGTGAGCGCATGGTGAGACAGAAAGCTCAGGTGTTCCTTCTTCTTCTTTTTTTTTTAAATTTTTTTTTTAAGATTTTATTTATTTATTAGTTAGAGAGAGAGAGAGTGAGCACAGGCAGACAGAGAGGCAGGCAGAGAGGCAGGCAGAGGCAGAGGGAGGAACAGGCTCCCTGCCGAGCAAGGAGCCCAGTGTGGGACTCGATCCCAGGACGCTGGGATCATGACCTGAACCGAAGGCAGCCGCTTAACCGCTTAACCAACTGAGCCACCCAGGCGTCCCAGGTGTTCCTTCTTCTAATAAGGACACCTGTCCTATTGGATCAGGTCCCCAACCTTATAATCTTATTCAATTTTAATTATATCCTTCAAGGCCCTATTTCTAAATACAATCACATTGGGGTTTAGGGCCTCAACATATGAATTTGTTGGGGCAGGAGGAAACCACACAGTCTATAACAGACTCTATAATATTTACCTACAATTAACCTTCTCAAATTTGTGCTATGCAATATGTTCTAATGTTAACCCCCACATGACATTAGTATTTATTTTTTAGTAGATAGTATCCACTCATAGTTATTCCCTTATATTTATCCTTTCCTTCGCTTTCACTTCTTCTCACAGTTTGGCCAGGGTCCCATCCCCAAATCATCCTTTTGTCAGAAACATTTCTTTTGTATTTCTTTCAATCAATGTTGGTAAATACAAAGTTTCGGGTATTATTCATAGAACCAAGATTTGGAAACAACCTAATTGTTTATCCATGGATGATCGCTTCTCGGCCTTTTGGCTAAGATCAAGTGTTGTTTATCCATGGATGAATGGACAAAGAAAATGTGGTATATCCATACAATGAAATATTATTGAGCCTTAAAAAAAAAAATCCTGCCAGGAACACCTGGGTGGCTCAGTTGGTCAAGCATCTGCTCAGGTCATGATCGTAGGGTCCTGGGATCGAGACCCACACAGGACTCTTTGCAAGGAGCCTGCTTCTCCCTCTGCCTACTGCTCTCCCTGCTTGTACTCTCTCTCTCTTTCTGACAAATGAATAAATAAAATCTAAAAAAAAAAAAAAATTGTACCATTTGTGGCATGGATGAAACCAGAGGACATTACACTAAATGAAATAAGCCAGTCACAAAACAACAAATACAGCATGATTCCACGTGTATAAGATATTTAAAATTGTCAAACTCATAGATGCAGAGTACAGTGGTGGTTGCCAGGAGATGAGGAATGGGAAATGGGAAGTCATTTTTCAACCAGTACAAAGTATCAGTTATGGAGATGAATAAAAGCTAGGTCTTCTGTATAACATAGTACCTATAGTTAACAATACTGTATTGTCATCATCAAAATTTATTAAGAGGCTAGATCTCTTGTTAAGTGTTCTTACCATCATAAATAAATAAATAAATAAAATTTATAAGTAAAAATTAAAAATTATCTGATAAATAAAACTGTTTTAATTTTACTTCTTTTGGGGGTTGGGTGCATCACACAAGCAGAAGGAATAGAGATGGAGCTCTGCCTTATAGTATTGCTTAAAAATTCCATGCATTTTCATCTTTAAGAGTTTTAACTGAGTAGTGGAATAGTGTGCCTTAAGATCTACCTCTAATTTTGAAAAATATTTTTTTTCTGAGAATAGAAATAATAGAATAAGCAAGTGTTTTTTGTCCTCAAAACCTTGTTTATATTATCATTATATCATGGGGGGTTTTTCCAACTATTTTTCAGTTGTTTGAAAACTAGTGCTATCCGATCCCTGATTTTTTAATGGAATTTCTATGGCAACTCTCTAAAGAAAATATAGCAGAGAACTCATGGGATGTACGATAGCACTGCCAGGATAAAACATGCTATTTCACTTATAAAAATGTGCCTGCTATCAAGGTCTCCAGGCACATGGACAGCACATAATAATTAATAAATCAAAAGAAAAGCAAAATCACATTCTTTTTGCCATTCTACAAAGGCCAGCAATTCTGCATTTTCCTATTCCATTTCCATACACTTTTTTGCTCCCTAGAAATATAAGTTAATAGCTAGGGAAAGAGGGGACAAATAAGCACTAGAAAAATTACTACTGTTTGAATTTAAATACCAAAATTCAAAAGTAGCTACTTAAATCAGGATCATAGAAGACCAGGATATATTACTGTAAATACTTGTGATTACAAGTACCTGCTCTCTGAGGATTATACAAAAAGAAGACCAAAAGATTCCCCGTTAACGAGGGATTCACACTAAAAAGTTAACAAAGTTAAGATTAAACTCTTAGACACTTTTTGAATCAGAAAATAAAGGCTCACTTGAAACTTTAAGGAGCAAATTACTTTCATAGTCATCAAAATGCATCTTCCATTACAAGTGTTGTCCTGTTTCCAGCGTAGTCTCACATAGGCAAGCTCTATTATTCCAAACAAGGCTTTTAGTTCCCCTTTGGTTGGTCACCTTCCATTTTAATATTTACCTTCTATCAGAGAGTTTCTTTTATTAGCCACCTGATAAGTCAGTGAATCTAAGAAGTCTATTAGATTGGTTGTATAGAATAATTTACACAAAAGAAACGGCTTTCAAGTTAAACACCTGGAATTGTTTCACTTTTCCCTAAATTGTGTGTGTATGGTGTGTGGAAAGGGAGCACTTTGCACTGAAAAAGAAAGTTTTAGAACCAAACTAGAAGTGACTATAACCTTAGAATCTTCAACTAAGGCTTCTTGAGGTTAAATTGCTTTAGGTCATACACTAGTGCAAAGCCGGGAAACAAAAATTTGACTAAGGCTCCTAGTGCCTCAAGAGCTCAGAGGAATAGCATCCCACAGAGCTGAGACTCAGACCTCTGCGGAGGGAGCATCAGTCAGCTGGCACTGACAGCTCTGTGCTGGCATGATAAAACTTGTTCTCGGAGTACAGAAAAAAATTGGTACCAACAACTCCTCAAACCAAATGCTGCAATGAACAACCATTACAGGAGTGAACAGTCAGGAAGGAGTCTCCTCCAGACTCCTGGTAGTGCCCCCTATTGCCAGGACCTGCCTGTGGTTCCTCTAGCCAAGATAAACTGGGGTTTGCAGAATCCCAGCCCCAGTATCACAAAGCAAAGAAGGGAAGGAATTGAGGGATGGGTTTGGAGCTGCAAGGCAATGCTGACCAACCAGCACATTTCGGACAATTTCCCCAGAGGACACTGCCCTTTGAGACGTAGTTAACGTATGCATTGAAAAAGGAGTAAGAGCGAAGTTGGACTGAGCATGCAAGCTAGAGTGTCTGCAGTAAACACTTAGGAATGTAGAGATCAATGCAGTTCAGTCATTGTGTCACAGAGCTGACACAAACAAATTACAGCTCAAGAGCCAAAAGTGATCAAAGAGGAGTCTCATTCTATGACCTCTTAAATGACATTAAAGTGACTGAAATAAATACTCTTTAGAAACACTCATTAAAGTGCCCTTTGTTTCCACTCCACTTTTCTCATAGGTTTCTTTCTTAACCATGCTCCCACCCCATCCAAAGGGGAAAAAAAATCTTCCTCTACTCCCAGTCCCTGAGGTTTTCTTTCCTCCTCTTTTCCACTCTGTCATTAATTATAATTATATCATTTGGGTAGCCATTATAATTAATTAATTAATATTACTTGTTCCTTTCCCTATACTACATTACTATTCCTTGTTGTGATCAATTGATTGCATTAATGACCCCAATTCTTCATCCTCTTTGTATTTATCCTCTCTGGCATGAAACTCTACAGCTCCCACTACCTTAACACAGGTCTTGGCCACGTGACTTGTTCTGGCCACTGAAATTTTTGGAAAGTGGGACACAGTGGCTTGATGAAGCATTTACCCAACTGAATATGCTCTTATTCTTCTTCTTTGACACCTCCATGAGGCCGTGTCCAGGCTAGCCTGCTGGAGGATGAGAAACACTTGGTCTAGATATTGCTGTTATCCTAGCTCGTGGCCAGTCCACATCAGACTTGTACATAAATCCACTCAAGATCAGAAATAGCCCCACCAAACCCTAACAAAATCTCTGACCCTATATCGTTGGGTAAATAAATTGTTATTACATTAATTCCCTGAGATTTGAGATTTGATACCTAGCATTATCATGGGAACAGGTAACCCATTATACTCTTTAACAGGAACAAAACAGAGTTGGCAATTATAGTATTTTCTTTGATAATTTGAGAAAAGAAGAAATTGTATGAACACTTATTCATTAATAGTATCCTCTGTTACACTTCAGTGAAATTAAAACACACAGACAAAAACAAGGACTAATTCCAAAGTAAGAGACAAATGAGTAGCCTGTTTATAAGAAAAATAAGATTACTATCTATACTTAGAGCTGATTCAAAGTACCTTCATTTTTTAAAACCTCAAATAATATAGTCAAACTTTTCATTACAATCTCCTAAAATGCTAACTCTAACTGAAAATGATGACACAACGATGTACTCCAGAATTTGCTTTCTAAAATTTTGATCAGATTTTGTAAATAATTTTTAGTTCATTTATCCTTCTATTCAGAATTAGCCATTGCTCTCCAAGACATCTACATGCCCTATTTAAGAGATTGCATGAAAGATGCAAATCGTATTTAAAAAAACTATGGCGGTTTTTTTTTTTACCCTGTTCAGTCTCCAAGAGCTTTGGATAAGTTAAAAAAAATCACTATGATCTGTCTAAAATCTTTCTCAATCGAGTTTTGTTGTTATGTGTTTTTTTTTTTGTTACTAAATCGGGTCATTCTAGGGAGGAAAAAAAAAATGGGTAACCAGCCACATCCCCCTCCAGACTGAAGAGAACAGAAGTTTTCAGCAGATTATTCAATACCAAGAAGAGAAAAAAGTAAAAAGATACAGACACCCACCATTATGCTTACCTGCCCCGTAATCTACATTGCCTTATATCTACAGCCCAAGGTATAGAAAAGAAGAAAGAAATGACTAATCCATAGAAATTCCAATGATTCTGAGAGGGCTTCCCTTTCTGTACCACTGCCTCCTTCCTTTGTAGACCTACTCTTATTTTCTTCATCTGCCACACCTGGCCAGGACCTCTACTTTGTTAAGCATTGGTTAGAATGAACATCTTTGGACAAGGAGAAATTACTGAAGTAATGAGTAGAGAATCCGTATAACAGGAACTGAAGAATAAATGACACAGGTCTACAATTGGGGAGACCCATCAAAGAGATAGAATAGCAAATCTAGAAATAGATCCGAGAACATCTGGGAAAGTAAATGTGATAAAGTTCACATTTCAGATCAGTGAGCAAAATGTTTAACAAAATTGAGGCAACCAGATCACTATCCAGAAAAGACAAAAGTTGGACCCATACCTCAAGCCTTACCTCAGGTATATCAGTGTCTTAAATATATGAAAATGAATTAATAAAAGAGAAGAAATTTTAAAATAATTTTTAAAATAATCTCAAAGAGATCTTTCTAACTTGATATCTAAATTCAATTTTACTTTAGCAAAATAATTGTTTAATTGTGAAAGCACCTCTCAAAAATTAACTGACAGAATGAGAAAAAGCACTTGTACATATATTATAAGCAAAAGGTAAATTTCTCTAATATACAGCATGTCCTATAAATCAAAATAAATTTGCAGAATAATGTATACTATGCTTCCATCTGTGTTAAAAATGAATATATGAATTTGCTTTAGGTAAGTAAAATACCTCTGGAAATATGAAAAATTACTAATTACTGGTTGTGCCCAGGGAGGGAAAATGAGTGGTCAGGGTTCAGAAGAGAAAGAATTTTCACTCTGCCGTCCAATGAACTTCTAAATTATAACTTCTATAAATGTATTATTCAAGATAAACAAGCAAAATTTGAATTAAACTTTTTAATTTCTAAATAAAAATAACAGGTATCCTTTTTTATAAAAATTAATAAAAATTAACAGGTACTAATATATATAATACATATATTTGAATCAGGATTGTTGCCCTACACAGAGAAAAACCCCAAATCTCAAAGCTTCACACAACACACAAGGTTTATTTCTCACTCCATAAACTCTGATATGTGCTATATGGCCCTCATCTACCTAATACCCACAATGGCTGAAATGTGTGGCCATCAAGATCAGCTACAGCGGAAGACAGGTAAGAAGAAGCACATTGGTTCCAAACTGTCCCAGCCCAGATCTGACACACATCATTTGTTTCTACAAACAGTCCATTGGCCAGAACCACTCATATGGTCCCCACCTGACTACAGGAAAGGTCTTGAAAGGAAGAGCATGTGTGGAATACCTGTTGGTCACCCCTGCACTTCCCTCCCTCAGTAAATTATTTTCAAATAAAGGGCTTATGGGGTGTCTGGGTGGCTCAGTCAGTTGAGTGTCCAACTCTTGATTTCAGCTCAGGTCATGATCTTAAGGTCGTGAGATCGAACCTCACCTAAAGCTCCAGGCTGAGTGGGCATGGAGCCTGCTTGGGATTCTCTCTCCCTCTCCCTCTGCCCTGCCCTCCTGCTCACTTGATCTCCCTCTCTCTCTCTCTCTCTCTCAAAACAAATGATCACAGATGTCTTAGAAATTGCAAACCTCATACTTTGTGTAACCTCTGTTTCATGTATTTTTGGTTTTACCATGTTAAAAAGGGCATATCAACACGCCAATAGAGGCACATAGATGAGACCCCCAGGATGTCTTAGAGGACTCAGATATGTCTTTCCTTAAACGTAGAAGAAGAAAATTTGACCTAGTAACAAGAGTAAATGTACTGCTGGTAGATCTAGATTTGGGTATGCTTTGAATACATGAGTTCAGTCATTTCCAACCATGCCAAGTACAACTAACAATAGTAGTCCGCACAGTCGTTGGCCAGGGTTTGGGCAGATGAGCTCACACTATCCATTTAGTCCAAATCCTTCAGCCAAGTTTTCCTGTGTACGGCTAGTGAGGGCCACTAAGTGTATTCAACCTCCACAAATTACGAAGCAAGTCTGAAAGAAAGCTAATGCACGGTTCTGCCCTCTGTCTTTCCCCTGGAAAGAACTGTTTGTATCCGTACTTAATTTTTGTCTCTCAGTTCTACTCTGAGTCCATTTTGCCAAACTGAGCTTTATTACGTTGCAGCAAGAGAAGCGAGGTCTCCCAAAAAGTGGAAAGCAGCGAAATAGATCACTCTACCTTGTTCTTCCAGACACTGTGGGATGAAGCTTAGACATGATTTAGCAACATAATTTAGTTTGTCTCCCTTTTGCAAAAGTGTTTACTTACCAGAAAGAGTCCTGTATCCAGTTCTGAAGCACACCAGCTGTCTCAGAAAGACAGAAGGCTTTGGCAATTGGGACCTGTATTGAGGGATTACTCCCCAGGAGAAGTGAAAAAAGAATCAGAGAAGAGATTGATCAGCATTTTAGCAGAGACACCAAAGCAAGCGAAGTGTATCTTAACGTGTCGTTTTAATGAGGCATGAAAGTGTCTGCAGGAGTACTGTGTGAATAGGGTATTTTGCTCCCTAAATGCATGCTATTTTTGTTTACCTATAGTAAAAACACCACTGGGTCAGGGTGGGCTGTCACAAGTTGAACGTTGAGTCATGAGCACACCCTACTGGTTTGGTGTGAGACAACAATAAAAAGAAAAAACAATAGAAATTCTCGAAGATTTTTTTTGTTGGGGGGGGGCGGTCTGGGTTTTTGCGTGTCTGTCTTATACGTCTTAATACAGATGTGTATATATAATACATATATTTCAAGAGAACAAATTTTTTCCGAGGTTTCAGATGACTTGATATGGCTTCTTTCCCTCTTTCCCTATGTTTAAGGATTCTTTTAACACTTTCAGCTCTCATTTACTCTTGGCAGACTTGGAATGCACCCCAAGGAGGATTCTTTTGAAGTGGGTTGGTCTGATCCTTGGATGCACCAAGCCACCTGCAGATGTCACAGCAAAACACAGCTCCCGACGACGCACCTGTTTTTCCTTGTTCTTTTTCAATTTTTGCTTTCATCAAGCAAATTCTTCAAACAGCTGGGTTGTGCCAACACATAGAGCCCCTGGGGAGTACACTTCCCCGACACCCTCCCCCCACTAGAAAACCAAACTTAATTGCTCAGTTGCATTTGGAGTACTTTTTCTACTCCACGGATATTCTAATCATGTTAGCCATGTTTAAATTAGAAAATTGCAATGTTTTCAGCCAAACAAGATGAACACAACTTTATTTAAGTATGGATTTTAGGGAAAGATCAATAGGTATCCATAATTATTTGGCTAGAAAAATAAAAGAATGTGTCACGTAATCCTTTCCAACTACTGCCTTCCTGACTGAGAGACGTTATCTGCAAAGAGATGCTCAGTGGTTCACAGTGATGAATTAAGAGTTTGGGATTTATGCTTTTGCTTTGTTTTGTTTTGTTCTGCTTTGCTTTGTTTTTCATCCAATACCAGTGACTTGGCTATTTTTATATCGTGGTTTTACTGCACCTCCAAAGCAATACACTGGAATTTTATTATTACTATATTCTCAGGCTCCACATAGTAAGAGATGAGGAGCTGGTAGCAAAATTCCTGTAAGTAACTGGGGACAAAGAAAAGTGAATTTATCATTTTACTTTCATGTAATTCAATCTTTTGTTTTAGAGATCAGAAGACTATATGGATACTGTGGTACAAAAGGAGTTTCCTTGCTACTTTTATATCTCTCAGGCATTAAAAAAATTATGACCAAATATTAAACCTCTTCCAGTGTAATGTAATAAAACTCAAAAAATCTTGTGCAGGCACATAATGTAATTAATATTTGACAATATTTGTCTTCCATATGTTTTGGGGCTTGCCACTAACTTTGACCCAAGGAAGTTCCCATCTAATTATTTTTTATAATAACAATATTCCCTGATTTGAGGCTTCACTCTTTCAAAACTTGGACTTAATCTGGTTGACAGTTGTGTAAAAATGGCAAAGTAAATTCCATGAGTCTAGGTGCTGTAGCTATCTTCAGTCAGCTCTATGAAATCCAATATGCATTCGGCTAACAGGTTAATCTAACAAAACACAGTTCAAATTATACCCCTCAAAAGTCTTTAATGGCTTCCCAATTACCTGCAAAATTACATTTTAAAGTCTTATCCTAACATGCAAAGCCCTCTTCAGTCAACTTCTCCATCTGCAGCCTTTACTATCCCTGTTGGGACATACCTATATTCCAGCCTAACTGACTTATTCCCTGTTTCTTTGAATACACCTTAAGACTTTTTCAATGGGACTCCCCTGCCTCCCAAAAACTACCACTGATCAATCTAAATTTCCTTCAAATCACATTCAATAGTAGTGATGATGACAATAATGGCAAAAGAAGCAAGCAGCATTGTGGAAGGCTGATTGTGAGCCAAGCATTGAACGAAGTGTTCTATGCATGTCCTATATATTAAGCACTTTCCACATGTAACAGTTCATTTATTCCTCTTAACAAGCTTAGGTGGTCAGTTTTGCTGTTAATGAGAAGCTGAGATATAGTAATAAATAACTCGTCCAAGATCCCATACCTTATATATAGAAGAACCCAGAGGGGAAATGCCTTCTCTCTCATGAGCATTTCCCGATTTCTCAAATGTCATAAACCAACTTTATCCTGATTTGTCAGGCATAATTTAAAGTTTGTAGAAATTGTAGTCACCAATAATTTTTAGCCAATGGGTAAGAAGTCAGAGACAATTCTGCTCTGTAAACCCAATGAAGTCCAGTTCTCTGTCTTCTTAGAGATCCAGCTACTACCAGGCAGGGAAGCTTTCCTTTCACCAGAACAAGATTCCAGAAGCAAGACTGCTTCCCTTGAAGCAATCTGAATTTTCTGTGTTAGTGGTTAGATATGATGAATTTCTAAAAATTTAGTTAGAAGAGCAGTGCTCAGAACATGATTCCCTAAGAAAATCTGTATGATCAAAACTATTCTGTAATAAGTTTGTCTTTTATCAGTGTTTCAACATTTAGAGCAATGATACAAAAACAGTGTTGAGTGAAACTGTTGGGTTCTTAGCACAAATCAAGGAAGTGGCACCAAACTGTACCAGAGTCACGTGTTCTTCCACCAAACCATACCAGAGTCTTGGGTTCTTGACTGCTAGTGCATTCGCAGGGGGGGAAACTTCCATTTAAGAATGTTCTTGAGAAAGCAATAACATTTATTAATTTTATTAAGCCTAGACCCTTGAGAACATGTCTTTTTAATGTTCCATGTGCAAAATGGAAAATTTCTTTGATGCACATACCAAAGTATGATAGTTGACTCAAGGCAAAACACTTGGGTGATTTGAGTTACTGCTGAACTAGACTTCTTTTTTCCCTTAATGGGACACTATTTTTACTTGAAAGAGGAACCAAGACACAAAATACAGTTATTCAATCTTCAGCATTTGGCAGACATTTTCTCAAAACTGAATGAAATGAGCCTGCTCTTTCAAAGAAAGCAATTGACAGTATTTGTTGCCAGTGACAAAATTGGTTTATCCAGCAAAACTCAGAATTTTAAGACTTTGTCTTCTTCATCAAATTGACAGTTTCCCAATACTTATAAACTTTCTCATGAGATTAGTGGTTATATTTACGATTGTGCTTTTCTTTAATATTGTAAAATAAAGTGCATTAACATTTGTAAGATTTGCATGAATCAATGCACCATTAGTTCTCAGTGACCAATGCATGATGTTACAAAATCATGCCTGGATAAAAGATCCACTCAAAGTGCAAGATAGGCCAATGGATTTTAATGGGAAGAAATACAAAATGTTCGTGGATTTCGTTTCAGATTCTACATTGCCATGAGTCTTCAGTAAACTACCACTTCTTATGCTACAATGTAATACCAAAAATATACACCCAGATTATCTGCAAAAATTGTCAACTACTTTTTTTTTCAGCTTCATAAGTCAGATGAGCTATGAAGTTCAGGTTTTCTTCAGACACTTCCACCAAAACAATACACTTCATGGACCTAAAGCACAAATATGTGAGAATTCTGGCCTCTTCTAATAATCCAGAAATCTGACTAAGGAGATCTTCAAAAATATAAGATGATGTTTTACTTTCCTTTTTTCTTTTTTTTTTGCTCTTAAGAATGAAGTTATCTTCACAAATATTTATGTTTAACACAATATTTTATCACTATTTTAAGTTAAATATTTTGATTTTTTTCTTTCAATTTCATAGTATACTTTATTCTAGGGTTTTCAATAAGTTTTAAGAGGTACATGGATTCTGAGACTAAGGTGATGATACACTCCTGACTCAGGTCATCGTCTCTAGGAATGAAGACTACGCCCTGCTGGATTCTTATACACTAGTCTCAAAAGGATGAAATGAATAGGAAACACACTAATCCACATATCTTGAATATTTATAATTTCACCATGGGCACCCAATTTAATGCTGCTTACTGTGGTCATTAGAAAATATCTTACTCACAAAGTAAAACCATTTGGCATTCACTGTGTAATTAGAAAAGGCTCATGTGCTGACCAAGATGAAGACATGAGCGTATATAGTAACTGGAACATGGGCTTTCTCATTAGAATTCCAGCTGATGACACCTGGAGTTTGAATTCCCTATTAGAATTCAGAATTCAGTAACTGAGTTTTAATTTCATCATAATGAGAATCAAGTAATACCATACCATCTATGCTGAAGTATTTAAAGTAAAATTAGAGACATATTAATGCCCAACCAGATGCCACCTGTCTTTGAATCTCTTTAGCTCTCTTTATATGCCTCCTTTGGGATACCTACTTAGATATTCTGCCACTTCTTTATTGAAGGTTTTTGTGTATTCATTTTATTCTCTACTCTATTCATAAATTCTGATATATTACCTATCCAACCACAGCAAACCAAAATAATAAATGATAACTGGGTCAAATAGATACTAAGAAGCAAGAGAAAATTAACTCTGAGTGCTAACAGGAAGCTGGGCAAGTAGAACACGTAATTTCAGGAATATGCAGAGATCAGTAGTAAGTAACAAAGAAGACATGGACATTCCAATGACAAATGAAATATACAATGAGTATCTAGGAGCAGATACCATTTGGCCACATAAAAGTGAAAATAACAAACATTCAAAAACAGTTAGTAAAGACTTTGTAATTCAGCAGGAAGTCACAGGGGGGACTGGAGTCCTGAAGGTAAAATAAAATGTAAAGTGAGTTCATAATCTTAGAGATATTTGACCATTAATTAGTTGTGAATTTAAAGACCCAGAAACAGGGAAACAAGACAATATTCCAGTTACTAGTCTATCAGAATACATAGTATATATACATATATATGTGATTTTAATTTTAGTGAAGAGATGACTTCACTGGAAATTTCACTCCTACTATGTGAATCAGTCTGAAAAACTAGTAACAATGCTTTAAAGATAATGTGGATAAAATCAAATCAGGAACAAGGAAGAACAGTTTCTAAACTGTAACTCTTAAAATCATTTCAGAGAAAATAAGTTTGGAGTTAAAAAGAAAAAAAGGAGGAGGCTAGTTTTAATCCTCGCTTGACCATCTTCTAGTAGAACCTTGAACAAATATGCAATTTCTCTCAAACTCAGTTTCCTGATTTCTAATATAGAAGATGATATCTTCCCAATAGGGTAGTTAGGAGTATTTGGTATTATATGTATAAAAAGCATAGTACACAGAAGTGTGTGTTAGGTATTTATTAATTTTAATAATCAAGGTCATTGATTTTGATCACAACACTATTTAAAAACTTGCTATTATTGCCATTTCCAAGGAGAAAATATTTCCATATGCCATGGTAGAAAAAAACAAAAATGAAAAAAAAGGAAACAAAACATTAAACATTACATTATTAAAGGTGGATTTTAAATGGAAAGTGAAAGTGCTAAACATACTGCAAAAACATGGTTCTCATTACAAATATGCTCAGAAGTTTTAGTTAGCATACAACAAAGACTTCAAAGAGATTGGGAATGTTGAGCAACCAAAACTCAGAAATATGGATAAAATTCTGAATGGGAGTAGAAGTAAAGAAAAATTATTTAAAAGTTTATAAAAAGTCTAGAAAGACAAATGCTGAAAGAGATATAGTCAAAATAAAGAATAAAGATAGGTGAGTTTCATTTCCTTGGAATTTTCACATGAAGAATTTATACTAATCTATTGATGAATTAAAAGTTAAATAATTTCCTGGGTGCCTCCTTGGCTCAGTTGGTTGGGTGACTGCCTTTCACTCAGGTCAAGATCCCAGGGTCATGGGATCAAGTCCTACATCAGGCTCCTGACTCCACAGGGAATCTACTTCTTCCTCTGACCTTCTCCTCTCTCACGCTCTCTCTCACTGTCTCTCTCTCAAATAAATAAATAAAATCTTTAAAAATAAATAAATAAATAAATAAAAATAAAATAAAAGTTAAATAATTTCCAGTATCTCCTGTATTTTAACTTGGAATAATACATAAATCTTTGAATAAATCCTATTCATTTCTTTACAAATTAAAGTCATTAAAAAAATTTGCATAGTGCTCTCCTGAAAGTCAAAGAACCTTTGTATGTGTTATGAGACTACTTATGAAAATGTTAATTCCTCACTGTACCAATGTATCCTGACAAGAGTATTTCATATTGTCCTAGTTCCTCTTACTTCCCTCAAAAATGGTTATGCACATGGATGACAGAAATAGAAAACACCGACCCTGTAATGATGACCACACAATTACCTAATCTGAATTAAAGAAGAGAAATTCTTCATGGTAAGTTAAAAATGCCATAAACCAGCTGTCTTCAAACTTTGGTATGCATACATCCACATAGACATTAAGTTTTGCCAGGGGGTATCTAGACATGAACTTTCAGATTCTCAACTTCCATGTATTAAAATTCCCACATATACACTGTCTTAAATTGATCCTCATGAGAATACACTTTTAGTTGAGGTTCAAGACCTTCTGTCCTATTTCCCTCTCAAGATAGCACTTGCCCATTCTGCAGTCCTTTATTCCAGGGTGTAAAAATTTGGTGGAAGCCAAACAGAGTATAAAAATATTAATATTGGCACCTGGGTGGCTCAGTGGGTTAAGCCTCTGCCTTCGGCTCAGGTCATGATCTCAGGGTCCTGGGATCGAGCCCCGCATTGGGTTCTCTGCTCGGCAGGGAGCCTGCTTCCTCCTTTCTCTCTCTGCCTGCCTCTCTGCCTACTTGTGATTTCTGTCTGTCAAATAAATAAATAAAATCTTTAAAAAATATTAATATTGGTGTTGAGAAAGGAAATAGCTAATGACTGGTAATAAATCTTCTTATAAGTCAAGTAGTTTATAACTCTTTGTTTTAAACAAAATTAAGACAAGATTCAACTGGTAGTGATCTATTATCAAGACCATTTTTAATAATCTGTGATTTGGAGTGATAACTAGGAAGGACTACAAAGAATTATGCCAAATTCTAATAATAAAACTTCTTCTGTTCCTACCTGCTTATCTATGTAATAAGGTTTCTGAACATGTACATCTAAGCTAAGAAAAAAGATAAAATTAAAATTCTATTTGAACACTGTCTAAACCTAGCAACAAGTAATATTTAGATCCATAAATTAACATTTTAAAGTTCCATCCATTAAGAGATCTATAAAGAGTTGCACTACCAAATATCTTATTTTTATATTTAAATATTATCTTTCAAATTTTTAGTATATAGAAAAAGTTAGCAGTGTTTATAATGAAAACTATAGTGGAAACCCAATTCAAAAAAAAAAAAAAGAATTGATCAGAGACTTACAACCATAGGAAATTCTAAAATTTTATATTCCAATTATGCATAATGTGCATGTTGTCTTTTTAGACAGAAGATATAAAAATCTTTCTTAAGATGGTCAGTAAAAGGCATTCAATCATATATATATTCTCTATATTTTTAAAATAGATTTACAGTTCATATCAAGTTGCTATAGTATTTAAATTCCATGAGATACAATTCAAAAAAATGAAGTAGTTTTAATCTAGTTATGATCTTTTACCATATGTTGGAAGGTGTTTTTTTAAAGCTTTAATATTTACACTTATGGTAAAATATTTAAAATGGCCAGTTAAACGTGATGTTATCCATTGCTTCACAAAATTCCTTTAGGGATCAATGAGTAAAAGTTTGAGGACAAGTGCTCTAGTCGCAATCACAGACACCAGAAGATACTCGATTGAGACTAATGCTAAACCTCACACTGATCACTACAAACAAGGAGGAAAAATAGTTGTCTTGTTGGTTTGATTTTTTTTTTTCCCATTTCAGTAACAATGTCTGGTCTCTGTCAACTCACCACACAAGATTTATGATTTCGAATGATTCATCAGCAGTGACCATGATTTGTTTTTAGAGAACTTCTCTTTGAACTGTACCTTGATCTTGATAAATTGCTTCAGGCTGATCCATACAGGAAAAACGGGCACCAAAAGCCACAACTGCTATGAGGGGGCTTTATGTGATTATTAGATTTCAAAGCCACAAAGCTGGTGCTAATCTTCCACTTAAGAGCTCTGAACACAATTGTTTGTGAACCCCTCCTTCTTCCTCTAACCTTTCCTCTCTCCCATTTTCTCCAATGCCCTCTAAAATACACCTCGGTTTTCTCTGAATCAGAAGTTTAGCAATCTGAAAGCCATGGATTGCAAACCATTCCTCTAGCTCCCACAGGAAGCATTGGGCAGTCCAACCGTGGAGCACCCAGGCGGAGTTCAGCACATCTCTTCCGAGCATTCAGAGATCAGAAGGTCTATAAAAGCAGCATCAAGTCTTGAATAAAATTTTCCGTAGCATTGGACTATTTCAAGAGCACAGTAAGAAGTATAATACTTTCCTTTCTAGAGCCCTGACATTTACTACTTTGTACAAATTGAGTGTTTGAAACCCAGAGAAGTGCTGCAGATACAGTAAAGTCAATTGCTTTTCTGATGGCTTTAATAAAAGTTGTAGAAATTCTTCAGATTTAACATCTGTACAACTGAAAAGTGTGTGTGTGTGTGTGTGTGTGTGTGTGTGTGTGTAAATGGGACCTCCAGCTGCTCCTAGACTGAAGGAATCTCCATGGCATCAGCAGACAGGAATGATATTTCATTCACCGTTTGGCCATGGTAAAAGAGTCAACAAGATCCACATGGTTGTTCTGGGTGTTAGAGTGTGTCTGCTTTGTAATCGTTGTCTGAGACCCAAGCCCTTGCTTTATAGTGCTTAAATAATTGATTTCACCCCGCCTTCAGTCAGAGTTAGAAAACCCCAAATATTTTCCTGTTAATCCCTAGAGTCAGGAACTGCTTATGCTGTTGGGTAGTTTCAAATTCATGGATTCATGGGAAATCATAGAGTTTTCGAAGAGACTCATCTTTGGCTGGGAACAAAAATAAAAGCCTCATGCGGATGATTTCTTAATGTGTTGAACCAACACTATAGGTTGATGTGGCAAGACAGGAATATTATTAAACTCCTGAAAGATGCAGGTTTATGTCAGTCCATTGCTGAGTACATTATTCCACATGTAAGTCATTGTTATTTTTTTTAAATAGTAAATTTACCAGAAAAAGGGTCTAATAAAAACATAGGAAATTATTCACATGTTATAAAACATGAGACAACTGTCCCTTAAGATCAATAACTCCCTAATGAAGAACTCAAAGGTGAAAAGACATTCTGTATGTTGGAGCAACCAAAAGAAGTAAATTTAGTGGGAATGTGTTCCTAGGAGGAGCGCATTCAGGATGTTCTGTCTACTGTTCTCACCAATGAAATTCAAATTTTATTCACTGTTGGAATTAAAGGTAGATAAATCTTTATTCACAACAGAAATACCAGCTTACTTTCATCATTTGTAGTTGATTATTTGGCATTCTGAAATAATATGAAGCAGATTACAAACTAAAAGACAGTATGAGATAAATCACATAAGGATAAATATAACAAAGTATTTTGAAGGAAATTGGAATAACTGCTCTAAGACATCTGAGTTGAGTAAATTAGCATACTAGGGCAATAAATCTGGCTGTAAGGCTTTTGACTGCAAACCAAAGGATGGGAAACATATTGGGTTGCATTGTTTTCACATTTTGCCATTGGAAAGTATAAAAATTCATCTAATGTTATTTCCCCTAGAATTAAAATTGTGTGTATATACTATAGCCAGCCATGTGGATTTTGTGTACATGCAGACATGTGTACTGGGTGTAAAGGTGGTGATACATGTGTCAAGATGTCAGATGCAACAAGCTCTAAAGGCTACAGAATGGACAGTAATTTAATTCTAATCAGTCGTAAACTGGATGTTAATGCTTACTGAAAATAATAAGCACATCAACATAACATAATGTAGAACAAAGAATTTGCTGCATTTTTCAAAGAGATTCTAGGGGCACCTGGGTAGTTCAGTCAGTTAATCATCCGACTGTTGACTTCCACTTAGGTCATGATCTCAGGGCTGTGTGATTGAGCCCCAAGATAAGCTCTGCACTGGGTGGGGAGTCTACTTGAGATTCTCTCTCCCTCTCCTTCTGTCCCTCCCCATCCCCAACTGGCAGACCTGCTCTCTCTCTCCCTCTATTAAATAAAATAAAATAAATAAATAAATAAATAAACAAATCAATAAATAAGATTCCTATGCTGCTGAATTTAGTAGGAATGTGTAGGGAAGAAATGGTTTGCTTTTCTAAAATTAGCTTGGAAATTTTGACAAGCATGTTTTAATTCTAGTGTTTCTCCTTAAGATCATTCTACAAAGGGCACCTGGGTGGCTCAGTGGGTTAAAGCCTCTGCCATCAGCTCAGATCATGATCCCAGGGTCCTGGGATCGAGCCCCGCATTGGGCTCTCTGCTTGGCGGGGAGCCTGCTTCCCTCTCTCTCTCTCTGCCTGCCTCTCTGCCTACTTGTGATCTCTGTCTGTTAAATAAATAAATAAAATCTTTAAAAAAAAAAAAAAGATCATTCTACAAATAGGAGGAAAATTAGCATCACAGATTTTGAAAAAAAAAGTATTTTTTATTTAATTCCATTATAATTAATATACAATGTGATATTAATTTCAGATGTACAATATAGTGTTCCATACAATAGCTGGTGTTCATCACAAGTGTCCTCCTTAATTTCCATCACCTATTTCACCCATCCCCCTTCTGGTAACCACCAGTTTGTTTTCTAGAGTTGAGTCTGGTTTTTTGGGTTTTCTCTTTTTCCTTTTGCTCAAAAAACAAAACAAAACAAAAAGCCATGATCTGTGGTCATGGCTCTGATCTATTAAATCGTAGCCATAAAATTGTGTGAGGTGGTAAGTTTTAATATGCATATTATCACGTTTATGTACTTGTAAAGAAATAATTAGAAACATCTTCACATATCCTATTAAAGTGCTTCTCCATCAATCCCAGGGTAGCTCTTTGCAGAATGGATAAAGATGATCCCATTACCCTTTGTAGACATGGCTGAACAGAGACCTGGTGGAAGAGTTATCCTCATATGGATTCCAAATGATAAATCTTTGTGTCACTTTATGGTATAAATTATATGATTGGTTCACTGCCTTGGCTTTTTATAATTTTTCCCTTAACTTAGCAAGAAAAAGATCACTATCTGTTTTTAAGTTAATGGAATTTTTGCATGGGAAGATTTATGTAATGGAAGATAAGAAGAAATATGTGTTTATTTTTAGCAATACTTGGTGAGAAAAGACAGAAATCAATTACTTTGTTTAAAAAAAAAAACAGTTTCCATGTGCAAAGAAACATACATTTTAAGCAGATGTAACAGCATCTCCATTGATTTTCCTGGAGTGATGACTGATTCCAAGAAGGAGGCCCTTTTAGAGGTACAGCCTCTGTACAGGATTCAAAGGCACAGGTAGCATCTCTGAAAGACCAACCCATTTATATCTCTCTCAGTCTCCTGCAGCCACCACGGCTATGTAATAATGGTTTCAACAACATAATCCTTTAAAGGAAATGAGGCACTCAAGATTTCCTGAGATCAAAGTAGAAAAAAGAAAATCTGGCACACAATACCCAACCTTTAAGCTTAAAAAAAACAAAACAAATAACAACCACCACCAACAAAAACCTTTATCATAATTTTTTAAATCAGAATTTATTATTTTTTTTTAAAGTAGGCTCCACACCCAGCATGGAGCCCAATGGTGGGCTTGTAAAGCAGTAAAGAGGATGAGAGGTATTGGGGGTTATTTGAAGGGTGCAATTTTCCACAGGGAGATGGAAGGGTATAATTTTCCATGGGGGATGCCCCTGAGAAGGCATCTGTGGACTCAAGAGGGAACCAGCTTGCGTATTCCAAGACCATCATGGAAGCCAATGTACAAATGAATGGCAATAGAAAGTTTCAGATTTTTTTAAATTTTAGAGACATTAAATTTTATGTGGTGGCACCTGGGTGGCTCAGTCCGTTAAGTGACTGACTGAACTTCAGCCCAGGTCATGATCTCAGGGTTCTGGAATCCTGGCCCGTGTGCGTCTCTACACTTAGCAGCAAGTCTGCTTGAGCATTTCTCTCTCCCTCTGCACCCCCCCTTTTGCGCACTCTCTCTCTCTCCCTCTCTCTCAGATATATAAAGAAATTTTTTTTAACTTTTTATTTAAAGAGTAGAGGAAAATCAATTTTATTTCTACACAATTGCTGGTGAGGTGGCAACATTTTCAGTGGTAAGAAATGCTATGTCTCCGAAAGCAGACCTTTCATCTGGAAGAGGTAGCTATAACCTCACATGTGTCGTTCTCTTCTCTTACACCTCAATAGTTCTCTCCAGAGAACAGACGGGAAATTGATACATTTCAATACACAGAGTGACTTTCACTTTATAAAAAAGATCATTTTCAGAAACTGCAAAAACCAATGTAAAAAAGAAAAAAATTATTCAATTGATTAAATCTGCAAATATGGAGATAGATTTGACTTCTACTAATAAGAATAAGTTTTCTACAGTCCCATCTTGGCAGTGTGAACCTCGTTAATGAGAAGAATGTCAAGAAACTTTTCATTAAAAACTACACAATACAAGACCCTTTCATCATAAATGCATAAGCTGTTCCATCCCCACGATGCTGGTCATCAGTGTAACAAAGAAGCATTTACTTCTTTTCCTCACTCCTCCATCCCTCCCTACCTGCAAAGAACAGGCCAGTACCCAGCTGATTCCTTATAAATCCATGGGTTCTTTTTTAAAGCCATACCCAGAAGCCACATGAAAAAAGGAAAATAAGTAAATTTAACAATAAGCAACAAGCATTAAACCACATGGTAAAAGGAAACAGGAATAAGCAGAAAATGCATATGTCAAGAAATGCTATCTCATCATTACTAGGTGAAATGATCCCAACTAGACACACTTTCATGACAAAATCAGAGTTCTGAGCCAAAAAACCTCACAAATAATAAGTGTTGTAAATCATAAAATTATAGGACTAAAAGAATCTTCCCATTTTTATTGAAGTATCATTTACACATAGGAGGTCTATGTTTTCCCTTTTTTTATAAAGCTTATTTTCTTTCCCTCTTCATCAAGTAGCATGTATTTGTGCTAGCTTCATCTTAGGGAAAGCAATCAATGTACACAGATCTCTGTTCTAAACTAAGATTATTTAGCCAGATGTTAAGCAGTTCTGACAGTTTTTTTCTTTTTAATTCGACTATGAACATATCATTTTACACCTAATTTAACAGGGCCCTAAAGAAATCAGAATCTCCTATCTCCAATTATAAACACATTTTAATTACAGTTCTTGGAGATACTTCAGGAATCATGCTGGGTACCTGCAACCCAATGCTTTCAAGTTAAGTTTGCTGTTTCCAGATTTGTTCATAAAAGAAAAACTGGATTGTTAAAAATCACATTATAAAAAAAAAAATCACATTATAGGTGTTTCATTATTCCACACCATATCCAATAAGGAGGTGGTCTAAATTTCAAATAAATTCTGCTCAAAGCAACCAAATCACGAATACATTTTCATTATTTTGCTGTTAAGTAACTCAAATATACTATTAGTCAATTCATTTTGAGGACTTTCCAAGTGTGTTGTTTTTATAAACTACTGTTTAAGTAGTTCTAAAATATTTCCTCTGAGCTAAGACTAGTATTTAAGGACTAAGCCCAATACAAAAATTTGTTTTGCTATATCTAATTGTGTTGAATACCGTTTATAGCTAATTTTGGTTCTACTGGAGATTTGAATACCAAAAAATAGTGAACTGGAAGAAATATTAGCTATATTTTGGCTATATTTTAGATCGTCTGAATGACATTCTTTTTTTTAATATTTTATTTATTTATTTGACAGACAGATCACAACTAGGCAGAGAGGCAGGCAGAGAGAGAGGAGGAAACAGGCTCCCTGCTGAGCAGAGAGCCCAATGCGGGGCTCGATCCCAGGACCCTGAGATCATGACTTGAGCCGAAGGCAGAGGCTTTAACCCACTGAGCCACCCAGGGACCCCTGAATGACATTCTTAATAAAAAATCATCTTCTATAACCCCTCACTCATGCTCTTTTTCACTACATACAATTTCCAATTTGAGTTCTGAGATATTGTTGGGTCTGGGATTTTGCCCTTTTTATCAGCTAGTACATCATCCCATCCATGTTTCCTGGGTGTGTTTCAAGGACACTGGCAGAAGTCACAAGTCTCCAGGGTCGGAGAGGAGGAAGCAGCAGAGCAAGGAGCATGGGCACTGAGTTGGCACTGATTATTCACATCCACCAGCTTCCACAGGGAGGGCAGGACACAGAGGGGCAGTCTTGGTGGGTTTGCATCACAGTTGATCAACACAGCTTGGAAAATCCAAGCAGGAAGCAAGTCTTCTCTTTGTCCTTTCCTCACCCTAAGAAATGGCCCGGATGAAGAGTAGTCAGGGCTTCAGACTATTGTCCAAGGCCAGCAAGGAGTATGTACACTCCCCACTCATGGAGGACTGCCTCTACCAGCTGATGTCTGAGTGGAGTTTGATTCAAAAAAATCCTGATTGAGATTGGTTTCTAGTCATCTTGAGAAAGTCTATTCATGTTTGTTTGTTTTTTTTCTTTCCGTCTTTGTCTCTGGTTCACACACGCACACCTCTTACACAGACTTAAAATCAACTGAAACCAAAACCTTAAATAATTACCCACAGTTATTCTACCTGCTCCCAAGTCACCCAGACTACATCAGGGGTAAAAGTAAAGGTGGCTTTTGTGTTTGTTCAGTTCCCCAATTATAAACAAATGCTACATGGATTAAGTATTTTGGGAATGCCATCCCCTGTCCTTTAGGGCTAAACTGAGGTCACCTCATTCTCCACAGGACACCAAAATACAAATAGCTACAAATTTCCATCATTACGATTATAACCCATACTTAAAATGGTAAAAGCTGCTAGCACTTGAAATAAAACACTGCTTATTCTCTGTACATACTAATCTGGAAATACTTTTCCAGATTAAAAATAAAGTCATACGTGACTTTACCTCAGCCTATATAGGTAAAAGTGTTCACACGTATCAGATTATAAAATGCACATGTTTTTCTGTGAAATTTGGGCTACAATATTGCTTGGCTCTTGATCTTATGAGACTGTCTAATTCCTGGTTTGTGCTTTTAAGAATAATGGCAGCAAGTTTAGTAAAACCAAGGCAAGAAACAACATTCTATTTCAAAGGATGCCTTATGTTCAGCCTATTCACCCATAATTTGACGTTTTTACAAATAGGACAGCTTGCTTTTTAAGTGAATTAGAAAGAGGGCTTATAAAGCGGATCAGAAATAATAAAATTATATGTTAAGCGGTAATTTTTAACTATAATACATGCATAAATGTCTACCGTAGGCTTTGGGACTGGATAATATATTTAATCAGGTCTAACTGTAGCCAAGCATTTCCAAAAGTTGTAACTGCAGTAATTGTAGAAAAGTTCTGGAAAATAGCCCAGACAAATGTACCCCTTCAATACAAATAATTGAAAATGTTCTTTTAATCTTAAAAGAGTATAGATAGTTTCATTAAAGTGAGAAACAAAATCAGGGTAAAAGAAACTATTATCCATGACTTATTCTAACCTTCTCTATCCCTTCATGCAGCACAATTCTAATTTCACTAGACCAAGAAACTGCAGCAATAATACCACTTTTTAAGTAGTATTGTTACTTTTTTGGGTTCCTTTATTGAATTGCTGTCTGTGCACCCAGCAAGGATCAATGACACCATTGCATCTTAAAGCTAGAGCAAAAGAAAGGACAGAAACGAGGTCTCTGTTTTCAGGAGTTCCCATTCCGGTGTAGAAAGGAACTGGTAAAAACCAGTTATGACATCAGATGTGGCAAGACACCTGTAAGGTGCAGTTGGCAACCACTATGTGAATAGTCCCTGAGACCTTGAACTCCACACTAGCTCTAAAGTAAGCACCTTTGGATAACACACTCACTTTTTCTGAGTGTTCTGCTACCATGAAATCGGGTTAGTCTACATTTTTCCTTATACTCCACACTTGCATACCAGAAAGTCACAGCTTTGGGGGCGCCTGGGGCCCTCAGTCGGTTAAGCATCTGCCTTTAGCTCAGATCATGATTTCAGAGTCCTGGGATTGAGCCCTGCATCAGGCTCCCTGCTCAGTGGGGAGTCTGCTTCTCCCTCTCCCTGGACCTCTCCCCACACCATGGTTCATGCTCACTCTCTTTCTCTCAAATAAATAAATAAAATCTTGGGGGGGGGGGGGGGAGTCACAGCTTTTTCTTAGAAGTGTATAATGAGAGCTCAATAATGACTCCAGAAAAAAGAAGTCAAGTCTTTAGAGTCCCAAGAGTTTTGGCACAACTTTGATGCTTTGATGTGTGATTCTTCAAATGAAAAAGTAAGAGTGTTAAGTGCTTATAATTTAAGCTACAGTTTGTTGAGTGTAGATACTACACAAGTCCTTTCTTTTTCACCTATGCCTTAAAACACTGATATAAGACAGATAAAATTGGATTCATATTTAGGGATGACCCCTAGGCTAAAAAGAAATTAGGTAATGTCCCCAAATCTACATCAGTCCTTGGAGGAGTGGGATTCAAACAAATCACTGTGTGATTTGTTCACACAGTTAACTAAATGGTATCTTTTTCTAAATGTGCCAAATGTCATTCTTAGGCATGTTTTCAAATTTTGCAATTCGTAGTCTCTGGGAAAAAAGATGTTTTCCTGTGATCTTTAAAAGTGACAAAAAGTTGTCTTCAGAAAGAATACTCTTTCCCTCTGCATTAGTTTTCTAAGGATACCTTCACAAAGTACCACAAACTCAGGGGCTTAAATAACAGAAACTAATTCTCTCACTATTCTGGAAGCCGGACATCCCAGCTCAAAGGTCTGGAAGGGTTGGTTCCTTCCAGGGGAGGTGGAAGGGAATATCCATCCATTCTATGCCTTTCTCCCAGCTTCTGGTGGTTTACTGGCAAATGTAGGTGTTCCTTCACTTTTAGATTTCTGTCTTCATCTTCACATTCTGCCTGTATACATGTCTGTGTCCAAATTTCCTCTTTTTTTTTTTTTAAAGATTTTATTTATTTATTTGACAGACAGAGATTACACAAGTAGGCAGAGAGTCAGGCAGAGAGGGGAGGGGAGAAGCAGGCTCCCTGCTAAGCAGAGAGCCCGATGCGGGACTCGATCCCAGGACCCCGGGATCATGACCCGAGCCGAAGGCAGCGGCTTAACCCACTGAGCCACCCAGGCGCCCCAAATTTCCTCTTTTATAAGGACACAATCATGATGGATTGAGGGTCTATCCTATGCCAATATGACCTCATCTTTATTAAATGCATCTGTAATGACCCTATTTCCAAATAGGGTCCTCTTCTGAGGTACTAAGGGTTTGTCCTTCAAGGCATGAATTTGGGGAGGATTCATTTCAATCCACAACACTATCCAAAATCAAGTAAGTGTTCCCAAATTTAAATCTAATGGAAATAATTCCATCTAAAATTTCACACTGCACTACTCACTGCTAATCATGAAACTTTTCTCTATTTTTTTAAAAGGGTTTATTTATTTACTTTAGAGAGAGAGAGAGAGTGATCGGGGGCTGCAGCAGAGAGAGAGGGAGACAAGCAGACTCCCCACTGAGCGTGGAGCCCAGTGTGGAGCTGGAGCCCACCAACCTGAGATCGTGACCTGAGCTGGAACCAGGAGTCGGATGCATGAACCTTTTCTCTGTTTTAATCCAGCACACCACAGATTGCAAACTCAAAAACATACAGGTGGATGAGGATAGGCATGGAGCTGTGGGGGCAAGTGAATAACCAAGGATTGTGTGAGTTGTAAGGATGGCGGTGAAGCAGGGACATGCATGCCCCAAACAGCAGGAACGGCTTCTCAGGGCTAACCAGTAGATACCATAAAGAGATTTCTTCGAGACCTTTTGGGAATTCATATGTTTATGTGTAATCACCCGTACTAAAATAAACATGGGTTCATACTGAATACATACTTCACACACACACACACACACACTCACTCACACATCCCATACCATGTGGACTACTATATAAGCTGGCAGATTCTAGTCCATAGTTCTGCAATTCCCAGTCCCACATGCACATTTCCACTTCAAGCTCCCCCTCAGGCTACAGTGCACCATATGGAGATGTTCCTGGGATCTCTTCTGTTTGCACAGTCTTCCTTGGCAATCTCAGGTCTCAATATCAGCTCTAAAAAATTAACTTTTTTTTAAGTTTTTTGTTTTTGGTTTTGTTTTTAATTTTATTTATTTATTTGACATAGAGAGATCACAAGTAGGCAGAGAGGCAGCCAGAGAGAGAGAGGAGGAAGCAGGCTCCCCGATGAGCAGAGAGCCCGATGTGGGGTCCGATCCCAGGACCCTGAGCTCATGACCTGAGCCGAAGGCAGAGGCTTAACCCACTGAGCCACCCAGGTGCCCCTCAAAAATTAACTTTTAAATGTTCTTTTACTCTGGCTTTTGACCTATGCTCCAGTTCCACACTTCAATCACTAACCAGTTAGAATTTCCAGCCCCAAATGAACTAATTATCTCCCACACTCCTCAATGTCCCCTGTCGCCATGAAGGGCACCGTCACTGCCCACCTCACTTTCCGCACTTTCCAGAAAACTATGGGGACTCTGACTCCCGTCTTGTAACTTCTATATCTAACAATTGATAGATCTGTTCCAGAGCCTTTTTCAAGAGCTGGGAAGTTAAATAATGCTCCCAGACACAATCCTTTATGTGACTGGAATGTGAATTCATCCCACTCTCTAGAGGAGCTAGCAACCCCGAGAGAAAATTAAAATGCCAACCAGTCTTCACAGAGTGTTTTTGAGTAGACATACGCAATTGCAATTGGTAGTCCTGTGAAATTCTGGAAGCCAATAACGTATTTGATAGTGTACACGAAGGGGTGATTTAAATGTTTAGTCTAAACTATAACCCTTCTAATGCTTCCCAAGAAGCTGGCCCTGCTAAATAGCACCCACATGCACAAAAATACCACCAACGAATAAACAAACAAAACTGAGGTTCACTCACATAAAAAGAGAACATATTTTGAAAAAAAAAAAATTCTTATATGCATTCTGCCTTCTCCAGCAGAAAAGGGTTGTTATGTGGATCTGTTCTGGCAGACAATGTCTTTGAATGGAAAATGGATTTCTTCCCAATCCCACTAACTATTGAGTATATACTCAGAGAGTATCGTTTGAGTAGGAATCAAATGATTCACACTTCAGAGCACTGACAAATCTCCTTTCACCATTCTGTGTCATTTCCCCATCCCCACTAGGGTCACCTTGCATTAGCCCTCAGCTGAAATCCTCACACAACTTTTAAGCTGTCAATGTGAGTTTTTTTGGTGGTCCTGAGGTTAGCTTTGTTATGTAAAAATTATATGCAGAAACAATTTTGTACTAGTAACTAATATTTAATTTATGAGAATTACAAAGAGTGCAGTTCCCCTGGAAATTTTAAATTCAACTTGCAAATATTATTACACTTTACAAAGACTTTTAACCCTTAATTAACTGCTTTAAGATATTCAATATGGGTTTTTTAAGATTTACATATTCCTGGGTGCCTTCGTGGCTCAGTGGGTTAAGCCTGAGGTTAGGTCATAATCTCAGGGTCCGGGGATGGAGCCCCACATTGGGCTCTCTGCTCAGCAGGGAGCCTGCTTCTCTCTCTCTCTGCCTGCCTCCCTGCCTGCTTATGATCTCTGTCTACCAAATAAATAAATAAAATCTTTAAAAAAAAATAAAAAACAAAATTAACATATTCCATTTCCTTACAAATACTGTAGTGGTCTGTCATAATAAACAAAACTTTTCCATACACTTAAAAAGTCTTATAAATCTAATAAATGCATTTGTAACTGAGGTAGTTCTTAATTTCTCTTAAATGTTTCTCATATTAGTTGTTAACTCCATTTTAACTTGAAATCACAAATATAAATTAATTTTTCAGGGACATATTTTAAAACTGCTTACAAGATACCTAAATATCTTGGGTACTTACAGTACTCAACATACACAGATGATTGCTAAACAGCACTAAAAGATAAATGTGAGTGTGGCTTAATTATGTTTCTAATACCTAATTCCAAATCTCCTGGGTCAAAATACTTTATTAAGGGGGAAAAATAGTGTCTTTGTACATGGAGTTTGCCTCCCCTAGTGTTGCAGTAACTTGCTCATCATCCAGAAATTGTAGCAGCCTCAAAGAGCTTTGTTTCAGACACCCACGCTATTCTGTCCCTAGGGCAGACCTATACTATTTCCAAAGCTAACTCCTTAGCTCTTCTTGAAGCTCTTTATTTTTTTCTGATATATTAAGAAAATATTTAATTATTTTCTAATGGCCAACCTGGTCAAAAATTATATTGGAAACAAGGAACTAAGGGCTTTGGGGTTTCTTCAGAGATTTGGAAGGCTTTGAGGGGTTTTGAGTACAGAAATGTCTTGGGGTACCTGGGTGGCTCAGGTCATGGTCTCAGGGCCCCGGGTGGAGTCCCGCATCAGGTTCTTTGCTCAGTGGGGAACCTGCTTCCTCCTCTCTGTCTGCCTGTGGCTCTGCATACTTGTGATCTCTCTCTGTCAAATAAATAAATAAAATCTTTAAAAAAAAAAAAAGAAAGAAAGAAAGAAATGGCTCCCCATCAGGAGAGGTGAAAACAGGCCAGGGGGACGTGTGAGGAACAATGGCCTTGCATATCTCCCCCAAAAAGCTCACATCTAGTCAGTAAGCAATAAAGAAATACTAAAGGTAAAATATTTGTAAAAGAGCACCATTATTTTCACACAATTTGTTAAAAGTGCTTTCAGGCCAGTATTTATGGGAAAATATTATCGTTTACTCAATCAACATTTTTAAAGTCCTGACACATTTATGTTAGAAAGTAAAGGTTAAAATGCCATTTCTTCATACTTGCATTTATGTAAAATTCCATTTGATCACAGAAAGTAGAAATTTTAAGTGTCTTTTAAGATTTCTGTGAAAGTAAATGAAAGTTTGCTTTGAAAACATATGACGTTCTAAAAAGAAAAGATGTTCAAAAATAATTTTGGTGATTTCAAAGAAACTGTGACTGGCCAGAATAAGGTTTTATAGCTTCAGACTTCTTTGTTTTTGTTTTTAAAAATGACTTCATAATTTGTAGAGATACTATACTTTCCACGTTTTCAACTTTAAGAAAGGCTGGGGGGCTGGTGAAAGGATGGAATAACTGAAAAATGGACATTGGGGAGGGTATGCATTGTAATGAGCACTGGGTATCATATAAGACTGATGAATCACAGGCCTGTACCCCTGAAACAAATAATATATTATGTGTTAACTAACTGAATTTAAATTTTAAAAAAATTAAAAATAGAAAAGGCTACATACAATAATGATAGGCGGTAGATGCAGATTATTTTTAAGTTTTGAATAAGTATTTTAAAATTTTATTAAGTAGGTTCTTTTCAGAAAAGATATCATTAGGGAAAAATAAATAAACATACCATCCTCTTAATTCTCAGAGGTTTTGAAATGTTTTCTCCAAGAATCAGTGAAAACCCCACATTTTAGGTCATTTTAAATTAACTAATAATGCAGTAGAAAATACAGAGTAAGAATGATTTCCTAGGCCAGGTTAAAAAACTATGTACTCTACCAGCTCTGGAATGAGGAAGTGGTTTTCATTTTATCACATTAGATGAATGCAGTCATTTGCTCAATAACTCATTATAGAAGCAAGTAAATATAATTATTGTTTCTTTTGGCTTTTAAGTAGAACAGAATTCTTCCACCACAACCTAAAATGTCAGATTCTATCATATGGAGCTAATTTATACAACTTAAATATTCTTAGCTGCTCTCAAGAAGCATACACTTGAAACCCCATCAAGTTATAAAAGGAAAAGTGTGGATTTTCCTTCAAAGAAACTACTAATGTTTCACGGAGATTTCCTAAAAATAAAACAAAACAAAAAACAAACAAACAAACAAACAAAAAACTGACAGAGAAACACATACCCTTGAGATCACCTTGGGAGAATTCACACCAAAAAAAAAAAAAAAAAAAGAGGACTTACACAACCAAGATTTTCTCACCTGGGAAAAATATAAGCAAAAAGGTCTATAGACTTATAATATTTATAACTAGAAATCATCCTATACATGGTAAAAAGCATCACATAATGGGCCAGGGATAGTCTCAAACCTGAGAACACTTTGTAGTTCACAAGACCCAGACAGAAACGTAGCACCTAGAATGAGACAAACATCACTTCCCCTGTGTAAGATCTCACAGAATCCCATGTGTACACACTGCTGGCTGGAGCTGAAGAAATACTCCACATAGCATATCCTTTCATTATTTTTTTTTTTTAAGATTTATGTACTTATTTGAAGGACAGAGGGGGGAGCACATGAGCAGACAGAGGAGCAATGGGAGAGAGAGAATCTCAAAGAGACTCCCCAGTTAGCTCTTAGCTCAAGCAGGGCTCCATCTCAGGGCCCTGAGATCATGACCTGAGCCAAAAACCAAGAGTTGGATGCTTAACCAACTGAGCCATTCAGGCGCCCATTTTATTTTTTTTAAACATCTCTGTTAAGTCTTTCAGAGATGGATGCCCCAGTAAAAACATGACATATTAATTTCAGTGATTTCCTTCTAAATCTTTTTTTAAGTAAGAATGATAAGAATTGTAGTAGTAATACCTATAGGAATAAAAACTCCATAGCTAGTTGTTTCTAACTTCAGAAAAATATATATCAATAAAACATGTCAAATATGACTATTGATGTGTAGCTTGTTCTGAAATAGCTACATATATTCAAATCAAATGATATTTGACATGACAGTTCTTTAAATACTATTAATAATGGCACATAGTTATGTTAATATGCCACTTCAAACTTCTCCTATATTATTTACATATATTTATAACATTGTTAAATATGAAATTAACATACATTGTCAAACTTTAAATCATTCACAATCAAATTTGCCCATTCTTTGCAGAGAAAATTCTAAAAAAGTTACTGCATAAGTGCTGTACAGCTGTCTTCCTCAATATTCTCAACTGTCCTAATGGGACTTTCTTGGAACCAGACAATAAGAAACAAATTGTTTTATAGGCTACTGGTTATTTTCTTGGTTCACAGTTTTAAAATTGAGATGGAGCCAGAGGTTATGTGGCCAGAGTTATCTGTTAGAGTTTAACTATTATTGTCCTATTGAAAATAATTGAGAGTTATCCAACATTAAAGAGATGGAGAATTAATAGAGTGGTTAAATGTTTGTAAAATAGGAAAGTACACTATAAACAGGTTCCATCAATCATCCTGGTATGGGGAACATTAATGTCTTAACTCCCAACAAAATCTCAGACTTCAAAGTCCTGGGAGTATGCAAAATTTCAGTAATGTACCTCTAGCTTTTCAGATAACACTTACACACACACACACACACACACACACACACACACACACATTCATTATATGTTCATTATACATTTAAATCAAATGGAGGGGCACCTGGGTGGCTCAGTCCTTCAGCATCTGCCTTCAGCTCAGGTCTGCTTGGCTGCAAGCCTATTTCTCCCTCTTCCACTCCCCCTGCTTGTGTTCCCTCTCTCACTGTGTCTCTCTCTGTCAAATAAATAAAATCTTTTTTAAAAAATGGAATAGAAACACAAAAATAAGAGGATATACAATTTGAGTTTTGGAAGTCTATATAGATAGAATTTCCACTAGAAATGGAGCGTTAATACCAGAATGGATACTGTAAATTAGATGTACCAAACATATACCTAGACAGACATACACATGTACAAATATATATGCACAGAGATGAAACATCACTCCCACAAGGGAGTGCCCCACAGTTGTGATTGATCCACTCAGGCATAATTTCAGGAGAAAGGGATAAGTAGAGCAGCCCTGTGCCAAGCCATCAGCAGCTCGAACCCTGCATCATGTTTACGAACACCTGCAACTTGTATCAAACACTTTCATTTGAAACATTCTGCTAAATCTGTAAAATTATTATAGTATGGACTCATGCTCTGTCACACCGTGACTACCTTTGATCTGGGCCCATGGGGAGCACTTATTCATGTGGGCAGCAGCAACAGCTGTAAATACAATGCTAATACTATCAGGGTATTGAGTTTCCTTTTATTTTCCAGATGAAATCAGGGTTTATCTGCACTACATTTCCCATTTATTATACTTCCGAATTTCTTACACTTTAAGGTAATCTACCAAAGGTAGTTGCATAAAAACTGTGACCACCAGATTCTATTAGAAAAACAACAAATACAATTTTCTCATTTCTCTTTGGTAAAGGGAATTGACTTGTTAATAAATTTTGACCTTCATATTTTTGGTCTTTTTGTCTTTGCCCCAGGAACTATAGTTCATAGTTGTTTACTGTTCACAATTAATGACGCATGAAGCAGAAGGTGAACTATGCCCCAAGCACTCTCCGTCCATCTTCACGTGATAGAACAGAGATAAAAAGACAGGAGAATAAAATAGAAAGTGAATCCATGTATCCATGGACTAGTACAAGGAGATGTCTCATAAGACCAGAGTCTTCTGGTTCTATGATGCACTTTCTAGTAAATTCGCTTGTACACTCTTATTTGCTATTCCTCCTTCACTGTCTTCCATCTTCAAAGTCAAACTAGATCAATTTCATCTTTATGTCTCTATCGCCGTCCCTTCTGTTCAGGCTCGTGGGACCTCAAAACTAGATGATAGGGGAGGCATCTGACCAACTTACTTGCCTTCATTCTGTCCTTCCTCCAATCCACATGCCATATGGTAGAAAAGGCTTCCTGTGCCACTCCGCGGTTCAGATATTTCCATTCAGTAGGTTCTATTGCCCTCAAAACAAAGATCAAACATCTTTAAACTGACTTTATAATTATTCTGTGGGAAGGCAAGGAAAGATTTTTTAAAACCCTGATTTGCATTATTATCCAATAATCCCACAAGGACACTACAACTTCTCCATCTCGTCAGACTTCATAAGCTTTTGCACAGCCTCACTGCTCATAGCTTGGTTCATGAACCAGCAGCAGCAGCAGCATTACCTGGGCATTTCTTAGACAAGAAGAATCTTAGACGCAATCCCAGACAGCTCAGTCAGGATCCCCATTTTTAACAGTTCCACCTATGCACATGAAAAGTTGAGAAGCAACTTTAGGGGAAAGGTTGTGTAGGGGAAAATATCCCTAACTTCTTCAGAAATCTTGGGCCACTGTTCTGCTGGCTTCTTTACAGTTTTATAGTCAACTGGCCTGATTGAACACATTCTATAAATCAGTCCTTTTGAATCATCCACAGAGTGACACCAAATTCACCTTTCACCTGAACCCCTGATCCAAAGCCACCAACTTTATATCTTACATGCATTAGGTAAGAGTGAAAAGTACTGGCACTTGATAGGAATATTAAGGTTTGTTTGTTGGTTTTTCAACAAAAGTAAATGAAACTTGTTTAAGACTGAGAGAAAGTGTAAGAAAAATATTGTGGGCAGTGTTTGGGCATGTAAGTGATCCTCGGTGGGATAGAGAAAAGGTTAGATGGGTCATTGCCAATGAAGATTATTAATCTTGCCAAGGCAACTTTGTGCCCTGTCCTCCATGTGACTCTATTAGTATTATTTCTGCTTTTCCTTTTTTTTCCTTGACAGAAGTGTCTGGGAAAAAGGGCTCATTTCAATTTTTTTTTTAATCCACCTGTGTTCTGAGCCTTTCCTAAAGCAACATGCCAATACAGAATGTCTCATATTCCCTAGAATTGATATAAGCCCAACCTACTTGTGACTTTCCAGAGGAACGAACTTCAGGCCCCATCATCTGTATTCTCTGACACAGATGCCATTGTTTTCCAGTTCTATGAACCCTCAGTTGTGACTGAAATTCTCTTACTGAGTTTTTTATTTAAATCCTTCACATTATCTAAGGCCCAAAGTTAGGAACTCTATAATCAACAGTCAGAGCAAAATCTTTTAATTTTAGTTCTAGAATACTACTCCTACATGAGTTTGGGATGTTTATCACGTTATGCCTTGAATATTAGATAAGCCCATTCCTAGGTCAGTTTTTGTTTGTGTGTGTGATTTTTTTTTTTTGCATGGTTTCTTTTTCCTTTTGATTTTTTTTTTAATTTTTTTATTTTTTGTTAACTTTGTTTTTTTAATTTTTGCTTGGAGACCATATCTTACATGAATTTTTAATCCCTCAGGTAGATAGTATTGAGCCTTAACTTCCATCATAGTTCAAAAACTGTTAACTATATGAGCCAACAACTTGAACTCTGTCATTTTCTAAATATTGATGTATCCTTTTTCTAATTGAACCAATACATTGTGTTTTAAAGACACCCTCCATTCTAGGAATACCTTTCATTAAAGGTCCAAAAATTTATTTTAGGTGTTGTATATTCCTTATAGAGAAATAATGTACACAAGATTCCTTTTGATAAAAATTCTGGCTTCAAACTTGAAAGTCATAAACCTAGCTTAAATTCATGGGATGAGCAACATTCTACTAACTTTGAGGTTCGAATTTTAGTGATTTAGTAAGTTCTAAAAAAGAATTTTATATTCTGCTCCAACTATCTTATATGGCCAGAGTAAATATTTCAGCCTCAGTGGACAGCCAGAAAGTAGGGCCAAAACTTTGATAATGTGTACGCAGGAGAGAAGCATAGTCTTCCTTTCTCCCACCAAAGACACTGACTTCTACTGCAGCTTCATAAATCACCAAATTTTGCTGGAGTAGCAAATGTGTATTTCATACTTAGTGAAAACACAACCTGGGATGGTTTTCATATGATAATTTTAAAAATTGTAAGTTGCCAGGTGTCCTTTGTGGTAAGTTTTATATTAATAATCTTTATAGACTTTTCTGAAGTTTTCTATTAAATCTTTCAAAAAAAGCAGAAATCAACTGTATCAATAAAATCTTTCAAAGGGAATTTTTTTTTTAAGATTTTATCTATCCACTTGACAGAAATCACAAGTAAACAGAGAGACAGGCAGAGAGAGAGAGGGAAGCAGGCTCCCCGCTGAGCAGAGAGCCCCATGCGGGGCTAAATCCCAGGACCCTGAGATCATGACCTGAGCCGAAGGCAGAGGCTTTAACCCACTGAGCCACCCAGGAGCCCCTCAAAGGGAAATTTAATGTGTTATTTGTTTCTACAAGTACCACAAAAAGTGCATATGTACTTAAAAACCATAAAAATCAGGACATACAGAAAGAGCTCACATCCTATTATGAAAGAACCAAAACAAAGGCAAGATAGATGTACACTCATTTTAGGAGAATTATGTAGGGCAGAAAATGCAAAATTAATGATAAGGCAATTATATTCCTTTATTTCTATGGCTACAAATAATCAATATTGAATCACAAGTAAGGAAAAAATGGCTGTTTCCTATTCCCTCCTTCAAACCTAAACCTGTTTATTGTTTACACTTCCAATGATGCATTTATCCTTTAATATTATTAAATTAATTTTTTCTATTTCAAAAAACATTTTACCTGCACTAAATTTTCTGAATGACAAGAAAGAAATGTGTCCTTATTGACTTCTTCAAATTATCAATCTTTAATTTGCCAACAGGCTAGTAAAAAGTATGATTCATATTCCAAGGAAAAAATGAGAATCCCTTTATAGGCAGCCTACAGAAAATGTCCTAAAGGCATTGCTTAAACATCATACTGAAAACTGAAGTGGAATATTCCAGATGGTCTCATCTATTATAAAATTACAGTCTTTCTTCTTCTTTTTTTTTTTTTAAGATTTATTTATTTATTTATTTGATAGGCAGAGATCACAAGTAGGCAGAGAGGCAGAGAGAGAGGAGGAAGCAGGCTGTCCGCAGAGCAGAGAGCCCAATGCGGGGCTCGATCCCAGGACCCTGGGATCATGACCCGAGCCGAAGGCAGTGGCCTTAACCCACTGAGCCACCCAGGCGCCCCAATTATAGTCTTTCTTAATAGGACTTCATTATAGATGTCAGATTTTTGTAGGAGTAAAATTGAAGGTAAATTTTATTTTTAGTTCATAGTCCTCTTAGGCAAGATACTCTTTTCATACATACTAAGAAAAGAACACCAAGGCAAAGGTAGGAATAACATTTTAGCCCAAACAATGGCCTGCCTTCTTTAATAAATTAGGAAGAAATTACAGATATAAATCTTCATTTGTTTTTATAAAACTCAGTTGAATTTTCAACTTTTTCCCAAACAATCCATTGTATAGAATTTACAGAATAGGAAGCAAAATACATTTACCACCTCAATTTTCTCTGTTTCAAGAAGGCAATGAGTTTCCAGAAATGAGATTGAGCCTCCAAAGGTAAAACACAGTTGATTTCCCCCTCCCCAACCTCCATTCCCCCAGCAAGTTTAGCTCTTGATTTTTATAATTTTCTTTTTCTTGCTGCTGGGACAGGCCTGCCCTTTATCTTTTCCAAACTATATAACATAGACATGAAATTGAAGAAGGCTCCCTCAAGATCATCCTTATCTCATCAAATGAGGAAATTATAAATAAAGAAGTGGAGTCATTGTGTTTAAATTGTCTAGCTCAGTAGTGAAGAATGGTAACTAAACCTTTAATTTGTTCTAAAATTCCCTGGAAGGAAGAAATTCTTGAAATCAGAATGCCAGTGGGAGTATAAGGAAGTATCTCTTGATTACCTAATTCAAATATGCTGGGTCACAAAATTAGCTGTTGCTGGTGTTTTCACTATTATAAAAAACTCTTACACAGACATAGTCTGGGAAATCCCAAAGACTACACCAAATTACTCATACTGACATACCAGTATGATCAAAGCAAACAATTTTCTCATATAGATCTTCTCAGAGTCTTGGCTTTGTCACCAAAGCAAATGTTTTTAGATAGATAGATAGATAGATAGATAGATAGATAGATAGATAGACAGACAGATAGATGATAGATAGATAAGCAATACTGACATTAAACTCCTCATATACAAATTGTGTATAAACTATTAACAGCTAGTTTGTGCCATTTAGCTTTCTTTTTATTTCAATTGAAACCAAACTTGGTGTAACTTAGAATCACCCAGAGTTTTGGAAGAAAATTCATATGCCAAAGCCTTATGTCAAACCATTGAATCAGAATCTCCAGAATATAAGTAATTTTTCTAAGTTCTCCAAGCAATTCTGAAGCTCCCTAAGGTTTGAGAACCACAACAATTGTGCAAAGTATTGACTAAGATGGTGTACCATGTGTATGTGAGGGGGTGGGTGTGGAGTGTGAATGTGCAGAGGGTATAGGGAAGAAACGTGTGTTTTAGTTTTAATTTGTATTTTATTTAACTTTTTAAGAAAATAAACGAAACTTCCTTTCAATATTGTTTTCAGTAACACTTTGCTATATAGTGTCTTGAAAATTGAATGTCAAACAGTTTGGTGTCTTAAGACATAGAAAATGTTGGTCAGTGTAAAAGAATGCCTTTTATTTCAAATTGAGTAGGGCATACTCAGAATTTAAAAATAAGACTTCCCTTTCACCATCATATTAAAAAAAAAAAGAACAATGAGACATTAAGTCAATTTAGGCAGACAAAGCAGGAACTATTGATGTTATGTGAGTAGCAAAGAGGATATGGTCTCACATACTCGTTCGGGATCCCCATGCGAAAGCACGCTTATAGCACATAATTATCATTGCAGCGCTGTATTACTTTGTGACGCATATGATATTACCAGAAAGAATTTACTGAAATTCTGCATCAGAAACTTAAGTCAAAAATATGTACTTAATAATATTTTCTTTTTGTGTGGGAGCTGTTAAAAGAATATATGGATTATGCTATGCATTTTAGAGAAGTTGAATTAACATGAATTTGTGTAAAAAATTTAATTTTAGGTTAAAGAAGAGAAAAAGATACTTTAAAAAAGAAAATTCAGACTTTAACTTTATATAAAATGACATGACATTAGAATATGATTTTATATGCTAAATAATGTATACACCAACCTCTAAGAAAAGAAGAAATTTAGAAATAGAGAAAATATTTGGAACACTGAAAAAATAAAATTAAATTTAAAAAAAGAAGTAGAGAAAGTAATCTCTGCGATTGCCAATATAGCCTTTATTTTATAAGTCCACAATAATTCACTTCAGCATAGAACACAGAATGTACCTTGTTCAAATTATCCAGAAACTTGTTAAAGAATAGATAGGGGGGAGGTATGCTCTTTCCACTAATCAAAATATATGGCTCTTAATTTAATTCTGAAAACATTGCCCAAGTTACTTGGGTTTATGAATGACCTGAATATTATCTCCATCTGTCTTAGATCGGGTTTTGTGGAAACAAGACTGTGAGCTGGTGAGAGGCATACAGAAATTTTTCTAGAGACAGCTCTGAGAAAATACCTATAAAAAAGTGAGGATGGCAATGTTAGCAGAGGAAAAAACTGAGTACACAGTGGTTTTAATTGAGACCTCTGACAATTATACTAGGAGCTGTGGTACTGTAATGGTCCTTCTGAATTGTTCCAAATACAAGAAAGAGGGTGAGGCTTTGTAGGTCCACCCACATTAGCCAGTCAGCCAGTCAACTGAAAGGGATGCCCTTGTTTGGAGCTAGGGCAATTCAAAAGGAGAGACTCAGTTGTAAGAAACCAGCAGCTAGTATACCAATAAGTAAGTACATTAGCCCTAAAGAAGGGGTGTGAATTGATAATACTTCAGTGGAGCTGATAACAACAACAATGGATCTGAGTAGAACACCATTGTATTCCCTACAATCTACTCTTGTACTACTCAGATCTATGTGGTTCTTGGAATAAGTTTGTCCCATCAGGGAAGAGCTTCCTGAGGCCCTTGGAAGAAAAGGTTAGTAGAACAAACAGTAGCCCTGATCCTCAGTCAATTTCAAGGTCATTGCTGTTACTCCTCATTCCTCTATTCCAACATACATTCTGAATTTCCTGCATTGCTGGACTGGCATTTCAGGTTGTCTCGCCCATAGGTATGACCCAGATCCTCATTCGCAGGGAATCTTAGCCCCTTCTCAGGCCATGCTTGTTCTATTACCCATTACCATCAAAGTGAACATAATAAACAAAAGATGCCCCGATAGATTACCTGACACCAAACTGTCTCCTATACCCCATTGTACTACAGTGACAGTATTTTCTTCTGATACTCAAGTTCAATTATCAATACCAGTAAGATAATTCATCACTTTGCCTGCTGGTCTCTTAGTATGAAAAGCCTAAGTGATCAGTCAATATAATTTTGTTAAAGTTCAATGAGAATCTTATTGTGTCCCCTGGTAAAAGTGTTCCCTTTTGAGAACTAGGACCTCTATACCTACAGGATGTCAGAAATATGGGAAGCAGAAATGGGTCACTAAATGTAATGTTATCGTTTATACTTGCACTTTTTTTTAAAGATTTTATTTATTTATTTATTTATTTATTTATTTATTTATTTATTTGATACAGAGAAAGAGAGCACAAGCAGGGGGAGCCGTGGAGGGAAAAGAAGCAGGGAACTCGACATGGGGGTCAATCCCAGGATCATGACCTGAGCTAAAGTCAGAAGCTTAACCGACTGAGCCATCCAAGCACCCCTATACTCCCACTTTTGTTTTCTGGGTCATATATTCTAGTTCTGGGGATACAGCATCATATAAATGTTCATCCTCTCAAGGTATTCTCTCAGACCTGTGACAGGTGCATCTTTAACAGACCATTCTATTTCTATGTCAGGCCAGTAGCTTACAGGTGGCGCAGTATGTGATAGGTTCATATGCCCACTGTGTGCTTCTTTCACTCTAAAGTAGCTCTCTTAGTATAATGCAGTGCTATTTGGGATCTTCAATTGGTGGACAAAGAAGCTACAATCTCTCCAATCCTGGCATTGGCTTAGTGTAAAAGAAGCAAATTTGTGCTCAGAATAGGTGCCAATTCCAATCAAGATGCTTACTGTCCTCTCAAGGTGAAAAGGTCTGATAGTCAATTTGTTCCCATGGTTTGTTGGTCTCAGGTGGTATATAGATGCTTAGTATTGGTCTCTATTGCTGGCAAGTTAAACATTCAGCAGTGATGACACCTAGATCAGACTTGGTGAGTCGGAGTATGCTACTAGGCCCATTCACTCTTCCATAACTATTCTCCATGTGGTCAACCAGTATGCTGGCCTTTGGCTACTTAATGACAGAGCCTAGCTGGGATCTACTGGCCAAGTCATTCTGTCTACTTGTTCATTTAATCTTTTCAAAGGTGGATGTTTCCAATGGGTGTTTACATCTGATACCAGCACAAGTACCAGGACAAGAACATCTTACTGTATAGCAAACCCTGCAGATCCATCCCATTCCTTTTTCCCCCTCCTCAGCCAGATATTTCATTTTTTTTAATTTTTATTAACATGTAATGTATTATTAGCGCCAGAGATACAGGTCTGTGAATCGTCAGGCTTATACACTTCACAGCACTCACCATAGCACATACCCTCCCCAGTGTCCATAAGCCAAAGATCTTCCAATTTTTCTTTTTGCACCCCTGTTTGATCAGTGCCAACATCCATGAGCCCCTGTATATTCTTACTTTGTTTCACCTCTTGAGTCACACAAAGTGCACTACCCAGATGACTGAGTGCACCACCCAGAACTCTGCCCAGTGGAAGGATTTCCCATCACCACTTTCTTCAGGGCCATCCTGAAAAAGTGGGATAGAGAGTAGCAGTTCATCTTCAGCCATCACCATACACTAAGAAAGCTCATTAATGAACCAAACTAAACTTTTCCTCCTCTATAAGGTGGTCATAAGGGACCTCAACACTCATGTGAAGCCAGGGTGGTAGATAGGATGGTAAGAGTGTTTACATCACTCATTTGTGTAGCTTACTTGTGCCATGTGGTCCTGTGTGTGTCTGGAACTTGTGGAATCAGTTCCATTTGTATTGGATTACTGCTCAGCTTGCCTGAGCTTATGACTTGGTCAGCGCAGTCTTGCTAAAGAAGGTTATCTCTGACCTCATGAGACTGGTGACTTGACGTTCCATGGTCAGGTCCCTACAAAGGACCAATAACGTTCCAGTTGCTACTTTCTGAATGATACATGGTTTTCTGCTGCTGCCTGGATCTGCTACAGATGTCTTTCTTGCTTTGCGCCCCACTCAAAGCTGGCAGCCTTTCACGTAACCAGTATATAAGTTAGAAGAGTACTTCCAAATGTATAATATGCTGTCTCCAGATCACAATATATATTTACACCAAGAACTGCATCTCTTTCTTAGTGGTACAAGGTGAGATATGCTAGAATTTGCCGTTCACTTTAGAAGGGATGTCCTAGAATTCCCCAGGCCATTAATGCCACTGAACACTTCACTGATATGGTAGGCTCCTAAATCTTCATAGGGTTGATCTCCTACCCTAGAAATGCATGTATCTTTTTTTAAAAAAAGATTTTATTTATTTATTTGACAGGCAGAGTTCACAAGTAGGCAGAGAGGCAGGCAGAGAGAGAGAAGGGAGGAAGCAGGCTCCCTGCTGAGCAGAGAGCCTGATATGGGACTCGATCCCAGGACCCTGAGAGATCATAACCTGAGCCGAAGGCAGAGGTTAACCCCCTGAGCCACCCAGGTGCCCCAAAACTCATGTGTCTTAACACAAGGCACATACTTTTTCCTCAGCTGGTCCTATTAGCATGTTGTTTTTAATATATTAGACCAATGTGATATACCACAGGGTATCAGTCCCGGCCCCTTTTTTACTATATTATGGCAAACAGTAAGAGATTTTAACATAGATCTAGGGCAACACAGTAAATGTATAATACTCTCTGTGCTAAGTAAATGCAAACAATTTCTGATCCTCTTTCCTGACATAGATGCGATGGAAGGCATTCATCAGCTCAATAACAGTATATTGTATAACAGAATTTTCATTAATCTGTATTTGCAAAAACACCAGCAATTGTCAGCTGTGGTTAAGGTTAATAATTGATTAACTTCATGGAATTTCACTGTCATCCATCATGATCCATCACATTTATGTAAAGACCAGATTAATTAATTTAATGGGAATATAATAGAGACCACCCCGTATTCTGTTACTATGACACAAATTTCTATCATTCACTCCCAAGATGCAGTATTGATTTACTATCTTAGAAAGAGAAAGTTTCAGAGACTTCTAGCTGGCCTTGCCCACTACAAGAGCTGATACCTCAAAGATCAAGAACAATTTGAGGGTTCTGTCCACTACCAAGTATATGCATTCCAATTACACATTGGAGAAATGACCACAGGGTAGGTTTCTGGGCATAGTGGTCCCACTGTAAGCAGGGCCCCTGCCTGAATTCCACTTATTACATGAGGTAACACATCCCCATGCTAACAGGAGGATCATATTGGCACCTTGGGTCCCCAAACAACTGGACTCATTGTCCAAAAATCTTCTAAAGATCTGGGTAATTCCCTCTCTCCCATGCACACTTACAAGAGTTCGTGTTTATAATTCACTTTAGAAACAAAACTGGAGAATCGTGACTAAATACACTTGTTGCACTGTTGCAGAATCTGTCCTCATAAGAATGTGCTTTTCCTTCAGTTAATGGGTTCCAGCTCTGAGAATTGGCTCAGGTACAGCAACTGAGTAAGGAACCATGACTTTTTATTGGGGTAGTCATCTTCAGTCTCCTGCTTATCCATCCTCGATTTTTTCTTGGTTGTATAAATTAAATGGAACCCTTATTGACACCCTTCACTCTTGCCTTAGGAATACCATCTCTATACCTCCCTGAAGGCTGAGCTTTCTTGGCTGCCACTCCAAATTTGCCACTGATTGCAATAATTACACATACCTTGCACCACCACCTGGCCTCTATGACTTAGGAATCCTATTATCAGCTTTGCTGGAAAGGAGCCCAGCTCTGTGACAGCACATCCTACTATCAGCCCTAGTCTAAATAAGGACAGACGTTACTGAACTTCTCAATGATGCTGATGTCACCCTGCAGAAGATTTATTTGTTACAAAGTTTGTCCAAGAAAGCCAATTCCATTGAGATTTCTAGTTTAAAGCAGAATAATACCATTTGGTGAAAATATATACATTGCTGGGAACTAAGAGACTGAACAACCGAGAACACACAACCACATTGTCTTCCAATTTTACTTTTTTGAAATGCATTATGTTTTTCATTGCTAAAACTGCTACAGAATTTTATGGAGAATCATTTCCTCCCACTGAACTTTTCTCAGGTTTGCAGAGGCACTGGAGAGTTAGTAAAACCTGACAGACTCTGCATTAAGGAAAGAAATGAGACTTTATGTCAAGAGCTGAGATATTCCTGAGATGAATACACATATGCAAAGAACAATAGTGATATTGAGTTCCACAGATTGTGAATGAAAAAAAAATGTGGCATTTTTCTTGGGCAGGGCAATTAGAGCATTATGGAAATTAGACACTGATGAGGTCATTTAGGTTGTTTTTTTGTTTTTTTTGTTTTTTGACCATGGAAACTACTAGTAGATTATTCCAGGTAGGGTTTAATCCCTAGTGTTTTCCCAAATTTCAAGTGCACACCACCAGCACAATAGTGGATTATATAATAAAGACCATAGAACTTTGAAGTTTCATCATGAAATGCAATAGCATGAAATTAATCAGGTAACAGGTTAAGTAGCTGCTATTACAGATTTGCTTTAAGTTAATTCTATAATTACTCAGGTGGAAATACAGGTAGAAAAATCATTAGAAGTGCCTTTGATACATATTTTCTTTTAGAATCATGTTTGCTTATTTTTTACTTAAAGTTTTATTAAAATTAAAATATTAGAGCCAGGTGGATAATCTAATAAACCTCATCTTACACATGAAGGACCTGGGACCCCAAGGTCTGTCTTAAATCAGGTGTGTCTCATGCAAAAGGTTCATAATTCTCAGTGAGATACACAATTTCAAGTTTTCTTTCTTGAAAAGATGTAGAATTTATATTTTGACAAGTAAGAAGGTAAATGACTTGATTTATACAATATCATGTTTTCAATGATTTCTCAGACTTCCCAAGAAACCATGTCACATTTTCTTTAATTTTCAGAATTTTATTCAATTTCAGTCTAAGGAGTACTTACTCCTAGTAAATAGTGCCTTATCTCCTAGAAATCATTTTTTTAACCTAATGGGTCCCTGAAAAAAACATAAAAGAAATGTCAAAGGACAAAATATTAGAGTCTATGCCACTAAATATGCAATATCAATTATATTTCAGTCTTTAAATTTGCAAAGAAAAAAAAGCATAGAAATTATCTTGGCTTTAGAAAAAGTAATTAAATCAGACTAATATTCTTTATTTCATAGTTTGACTTTAAATTCTAATTTTGATCAGTATTCTTCTGATAACTTAGTAACTATGAATTCTAGGCAAAGAAACAAGCTACTTGCTGATCCTCTTCAAGATGGTAGTATTAGATCCTTTAAGCCTGTTCTCTTAAAATCACAGTTCCATTGCATGTTTTTGCTGGTCTCTCTGTTAAAGTCTCTCCAAAACCTGGAGGCTTTAGGCAGTGACATGTTGATAAACAGAAATAATCATCCAAGTATTGATAACTCATGTTTTTTAATGTAAAAGTAAATACTCACCAAATGCCAATAAATTCATGCACGAATCTAAATTAAAAAGGGCAAAGCTAATGGGGCATCTGGGTGGCTCAGTCATTAAGCATCTGCCTTTGGCTCAGGTCATGATCCCGAGGTCCTGGGATCGAGCCCCGCATCAGACTCCCTGCTCAGCAGGAAGCCCGCTTCTTCCTCTCTCACTGCCCTGCTTGTGTTTCCTCTCTTGCTGTATCTCTATCAAATCAAAAAAAAAAGAGAGAGAGAGAGAGAGAGAACTCTACAACCAGTAGATCAGAGAATGGATTCATGACTTCAAAGCATTAGCAGCAAAACATTCCTTAGAAGCAACAATCTCTGACAGGGACACTGAAGAATATGATGAAAGACGGAAAACACAATCCCATCTATGGTATCAATTTAAATGAACACAAAGGAACCGTGAGTTTTTATAACTAAAAACATTCTATAACTTTCTTCAACACTCACTTTTTAAAAAGTGTTTTTTTAAAGGTGATCTCCATGATTATTCAGGAGTGAATAATCTTCTACTGCTTCTTCTGCTTCTACTGCTCTTCTACTGTTTCAAAGGCAACTTTCCTTTCCCATAAAAAGACTAAAAAAAAAAAAAAGTAGATAAGAGAGTGAAGCTGTTGGAATTAGATGTGGTAGGTTGGAACATACTCAGAAAAACTGCTCCTGGGATGAATCCAAACTTCTCCAAGTGATACTCCAGATTTTAAGGAGTCTGAGGAGCATGGAGGTCACACCCACTGCCAATGACTGCACATCCTGACCCACCAAAATGAAGACAAGGAAAGAAGTTTGAGCATGACATCCAGTCAGGCTGACTGAAGGCCACACGGAATGACTGTGGCTAACATTCTGGGGGACAAAAAAGGCACATGCCCTTCTCTATATGTTAAGGATAGTAACACATTTGATTTTTCTGACAACCCTGTGAAGACCTACAGGTGAGGAAACTATCCGCAAGAGGTCAAATAACTTAATCCAAGGTCCCACACATAATATGAAGCAGTCAGGATTTCAACTCTAGTCTGGACCCCAGACCAGCACTCTTTTTATTTTTTTTTTTATAAATTTTGTTTATTTATTGGAGAGAGAGAGAGAAAGCACACACGAGTGGGAAGGGGGTGCCAAGGGAAAGGGAGAAGCAGACGTCCCACTAAGAAGGAAGCCTGAGGCAGGGCTAGAAGTCAGACGCTTAACCAACTGAGCCACCCAGGCTCCCCTCCAGACCTGCACTTTTAATTACTGTGACATCTTCAAAAAATTAACTATACATGCCAGCAAAGTATGGTGTTCTATAAACAGACAGGTAAATAAATAATCTATAAATCAGTCACAGTCAAAAGGTGTATGTGTGTATGTATGTTTCTGTTATATACACACACATGCACAAATATTTGTCCATATATATCAAATGAATACATGACTACTAAGTCTCTATTATATTTCAGCTGTTGTCTCTTAAATGGACATATACCCTTTTGAGGAGGGTATACACCAGTTTGAGTTTCATAATTTCCCACTCTAGTTTATAAGAATTCTAAATTTAATTTCTGTAATTCAATTTAATACTTTCTCTAAAACCTATTCTCTCTAATGCATAAAACCTTATTTAATCATCCCTCGGGTAAACTCAGTGAAATTAGAAATCACTCCATAACTCCTGGTTAAAAATCGGCTAACTCTGAATTTAAATCTGGAGAGTGCTCCATATCATATTGCCTCTGTGTACCATCATTCCTTCTGGCTAGTCTTTGAACATCAGTTCCAGTACCTGAGGGAGGTGGGCTGATAGCGTGGACTCCTTGTGACTGGTAAGACCCTTTCAATCCTCTCATGCCCCTCTAGCTATGGGAAACTGTTGAATTGCTCTTCTATCATCCCAGGGACCCCGGAGTGTCAGGGCACTCTCCTAGGTCTCCTCTGCCTTAGACTGTCCTGGTCACCATTTCTCTGCCCAGCCGGGAGTAGCTCTTGAATGGGCGTCCTCGGGAGGATTATTTCTCCCCAGGCTATAGCCTGGGATTAAGACCTGGATCCTCTCTGTTCTTGGATTCCACCACCCCCCCC
>ML099927.1:167705-285234 GCA_003697995.1 Taxidea taxus jeffersonii | reverse complement strand
TTTAGAAGGATGCTGTTGAGTCTCCATGTATTTGTGCTCTTTCCAAATTTCCTCTTGTGATTGAGTTCTAGCTTCAGAGCATTGTGGTCTGAAAATATGCAGGGAATGATCCCAATCTTTTGATACCAGTTGAGACCTGATTTATGACCCAGGATGTGATCTATTCTGAAGAATGTTCCATGGGCACTAGAGAAGAATATGTATTCTGTTGCTTTGGGATGGAATGTTCTGAATATATCTGTGATGTCCATCTGCTCCAATGTGTCATTTAAGACCTTTATTTCCTTGTTGATCTTTTGCTTGGATGATCTGTCCATTTCAGTGAGGGGCATGTTAAAGTCTCCTACTATTATTGTATCCTTGTCAATGTGTTTCTTTGATTTTGTTATTAATTGGTTTATATAGTTGGCTGCTCCCATGTTAGGGGCATAGATATTTTAAATTGTTAGATCTTCTTGTTGGATAGACCCTTTGAGTATGATATAGTGTCCTTCCTCATCTCTTATTATATAGTCTTTGGTTTAAAGTCTAATCGATCTGATATAAGGATTGCCACCCCAGCTTTCTTCTGATGTCCATTAGCATGGTAAATTGTTTTCCACCCCCTCACTTTCAATCTAGAGGTGTCTTCAGGTCTAAAATGAGTTTCTTGTAGGCAGCATATTGATGGGTTTTGTTTTTTTTATCCATTCTGAAACCCTGTGTCTTTTGATTGGGGCATTGAGCCCATTTACATTCAGGGTAACTATTGAGAGATATGAATTTAATGCCATTGTATTGCCTGTAAGGTGATTGCTACTGTATATTGTCTCTGTTCCTTTCTGACAATACTTTTAGGGTCTCTCTTTGCTCAGAGGACCCCTTTCAATATTTCCTGTAGAGCTGGTTTGGTGTTTACAAATTCTTTCAGTTTTTGTTTGTCCTGGAAGCTTTTTATCTCTCCTTCTATTTTCAATGATAACCTAGCTGGATAAAGTATTCTTGGCTGCATGTTTTTCTTGTTTAGTGCTCTGAATATATCATGCCAGTTCTTTCTGGCCTGCCAGGTCTCTGTGGATAAGTCTGCTGCCAATCTAATATTTTTACCATTGTATATTACAGACTTCTTGTTCTGTGCTGTTTTCAGGATTTTCTCTTTGTCGCTAAGACTTGTAAATTTTACTATTAGATGATGGGGTGTGGACCTATTCCTATTGATTTTGAGGGGTGTTCTCTGCACCTCCTGGATTTTGATGCTTGTTCCCTTTGCTATATTACGGAAATTCTCTACAATAAATCTCTCCAATATACCTTCTGCTTCTCTCTCTCTTTCTTCTTCTTCTGGAATCCCAATTGTTCTAATGTTGTTTCATCTTATGGTATCACTTATCTCTCGAATTCTCCCCTTGTGATCCAGTAGTTGTTTGTCTCTCTTTTGCTCAGCTTCTTTATTCTCTGTCATTTGGTCTTCTATATCACTAATTCTTTCTTCTGCCTCATTTATCCTAGCAGTAAGAGCCTCCATTTTTTATTGCACCTCATTAATAGCTTTTTTTATTTCAACTTGATTAGATTTTAGTTCTTTTATTTCTCCAGAAAGGGCTTTTATTTCTCCCGACAGGGTTTCTCTAATATCTTCCATGCTTTTTTCGAGCCCAGCTAGAACCTTGAGAATCGTCGTCCTGAATTCCAGATCTGACATATTACCAATGTCTGTATTGATTAGGTCCCTAGCCTTTGGTACTGCCTCTGTTCTTTTTTTTTGTGGTGAGTTTTTCCGCCTTGTCATTTTGTCCAGATAAGAATCCGCTGTTCTGGGACGCCTGGGTGGCTCAGAGGGTTAAGTCTCTGCCTTCGGCTCAGGTCATGATCTCAGGGTCCTGGGATCGAGTCCCACATCGGGTTCTCTGCTCAGCGGGGAGCCTGCTTCCCCACCCCCTCTCTCTGCCTCTCTGCCTACTTGTGATCTCTCTCTGTGTCAAATAAATAAATAAAAATCTTAAAAAAAAAAAAAAAAAGAATCCGCTGTTCTCCTTGTTAAGTGAACTTGGTCTTGGCTGGATTTCTTGTTGATCTTCTGGGGTAGGAGCCTGTTGTAGTGATTTTCAAGTGTCTCTGCCCCAGGCAGAATTGCACCGTCCTTACCAAGGGCAGGGCTGAGTAATCCTCTCGGGTTCTCTTTCGGGAGGTTTTGTTCCCTGAACGCTTTCCGTAGAGTTTCGGAGGACAGGAATGAAAATGGCAGCTTCCCAATCTTTGACTTGGAGGAGCCGAGAGCTAGGGGCCCCAGCCTTCAGTGCGTCTTCAGAGAAAAGCGCTTAATCACTCCCATCTCCCCAGCCTCCAGCCGCGCTCGGAGAAAATCATGCATAATCAGTCCTGTCTCACTGGCTTCTGGGAGCGCTCCGAGCTCACCCAGCCTGTGACCAAGCGTCTCTGTCTCTGGCAGAGTCCCACCTGGAGTCTCCGAACCCCTTAGATCCCTGAGCTCTCCCGGGTAGGAGTCTCCCCGGATCTTGTGGGGACCCCTCGCACAGAGTACCGGCCCATGTCACAGACCACGGCTCTAGGAAACCCCGAGTTGAGAATTCACTCCTCGGCTCTGTCTCCGCAGCCAGCTTCCCTGCTCTAATACCTGTGAGCTCTGCGACACTCAGACACCCCTGATCCTTCTGTGACCCCGCGGGACCTGAGTCCACGCTGTTCCCACAAGGTCTTCACCCCAGTTTAGCCTCTGGAGCGATATTCCTCCATGGAGCAGACTTTTAAAAGTCCTGATTTTGTGCTCTGCTGTTCTGCTGCTTGCCAGGAGCTTTGTCTTTTTTTAAAAGATTATTTATTTATCCGAAAGACAGCACAAGCAGGCAAAGTGGCAGGCAGAGATAGAGGGAGAAGCAGGCTCCCCGCTAATTAAGGAGCCCCATGTGGGACTCGATCCCAGGACCCTGGGAACATTACTCAAGTCCAAAGCAGCCTCTTAACCAACTGAGCCGCCCAGGTGCCCCCCAAATTGTCTTTAAATATGTGAACTCTTACTACAGATATAAAATTAGTAGTTGAAAAAGTTAATAATGGAATACTACTTAGTAGCTAAAAGGAAGAAACCACTAATATATGTACCAATGTAGATGAATCTCAATTTATTATGCTGTAAGAAAGAATCCATGCAAAAAAAAGATGACATACTGTATGACTCACTTATATAAAATTATAAAAAATGCAAACTAATTCTATAGTGAGACAAAGCTGATCAGTAGTTCTCTGAGACAGTTGTGGAGGAGGAATGGATTACAAATGGTAGAAGTATCTTTTGCTGGTAATAAAAACATCTGATATCTCAATTATAGAGATGGTTTCCCATGTATATACATATGTCAAAACTCCTCAAATTATACAACTTAAATATATACTGTTAATTACATATATATAATTATATATAAATATATAGATATAGATATATATGGTATACTTCAAGAAAGAAGAAAAATGTAAATATTAGAGGGAGATACCAAGATAAATATGATCCAGATTTTTTCCCCAAAAAGGTACTAATTTCAGTAAAACAAAAGTATAGAATTATTTTAAAAAGATAGATTGACCTACCTGTGGAAGTATTCAAAATAATATAAGCAAGCTTCTGATTGAAAAATCATCTGGCTAATAGAACTGGTTGATCATGTGTTCCAGTTTCTCTTTAAAATATCTATAAAGTACATATAAAAACAAAAAAGAATAGTCATAGGTATGCAGTCAGTTAGGATTAACAGCATATTGGCAGAATCTGAAAGGATTCTCTAAATCCCTAAAGCAGAAAGAATTGGAATTGAATAAGCTTATCATTGTTTCTTGGTTTTTGTTTTTTGTTTTTCTGGAAGTAAAGAATTTTTAGCCTTTTGCACTAAGTTTGATTTACTCTGAGAACCTCTGTCTTTTAATTGATGCAGTTAGACCCTTGTAATTCAAAGGGAATACTGGTATAGTTGGACTATATTTACTGTATTTGTATTTACTGTATTTGTTTTTACTGTATTTGTTACCGTTTTCTATTTGTTGTTTTTGTTCTTTGTTTTTATTTTTGTCTTCCACTCACTTTTTGTTTTTGTTTTTAATTAAGCATTTTGTGTGATTATATTTCTCTACTTTTTTAGAGTACTGATTAAGCTACTTTTTACTTTTTTTTATTTATTTAATATTTTTAATGAAAAGGACTGATATATGGCTTGATCTCACAACCCTGATATCATGATCTGAGCTGAAATCAAGAATCAGAGGCTCAACGGACTGAGCCACCCAGGAGCTCCATACTGATTATACTTCTTTCTTTACCTTTTTTAGTGGTTGCTCTACAATTTTTCTAATGGAAATATACACAAAAGCATTTGAGATAAATAAAATACATAAGATAATTTTTTCTCAAAATATACCTATTTAATATAAAGTTTTCTGAACAGATTTGTTATATAATAATAATAATAGCCTATTTAATTGCTAGTGATGCCTATTATACCCAAGCACTGAGCTAGTACTCACTTTGTGCAGATTATCTTCTTAAATTTCCTACACCAACTCCATTAGATAGATGCTATTAGTTTATAGATGAGAAAGTGAGGTGCAAAGAAAATAAGTGAATTGCCAAGAGTTAAGCTGCTGATCCAGAATTCAAAGTTAAAAAAATCTTTTTTTTTTAAAGATTTTATTTGGCAGACAGAGATCACAAGTGGGCAGAGAGACAGGCAGGCCTGGGAAAAGGGAAAGCAGGCTCCCCACTGAGCAGAGAGCCGGATGCGGGGCTCGATCCCAGGACCCTGGGATCATGACCTCAGCCAAAGGCAGAGGCTTTAACCCACTGAGCCACCCAGGCACCCCAAAAGTTAAGAAAATCTAACTCCAGATTTGACTTTTAAAGATTTTACATTGTTCGCCCTTATTAAGTAGGCTGCATCACACTTAGAGGACAGCCAAATTAAAGAGACAGACATCCTACATTCACTAAATTCCTATGTCTTCTTCATGAGAACAATCGTGTGAGTGCTGAAAAATAATTTCTGTTTTTCAGCAAGTGAGAATATTATCAGGTTTAGAGGTTTTGCTGATGTATGTATTATATGCAAATGAAACATTTTGTTAAGACTTAGAAATGTTAGAAGTATTCTGGAACATCAAATAATCATGCCTAATTAAATTTAAAAACTTTAGTAGGTTATGAGCTATGGTTATTTTTTGGTTGACCAATTTAAGATCCTTTCACGATTTGGAACCCAAGAGACTGATTAACACTAGCTGAAACACTAGAAGCATCTGTAGAGAAAGTCTATCACTCATTGTTTTATTGTTATTTTTTCTAGTAAACTCACAGTCATATTAAACAAAACTAACATTTATGTACAAATACAAGAAAGCAGAATTTGATTTTATGTAATATAAGAATCTATAATGTTAACTATTTAGAAATGTTTTGTTTTAGATGAACTATTGTATGGAAAATAAGCATGTTTTAAATGGGAGTCTGATAAGCATCTTAGCAAAATATTTAAATTACAGTAACTGATTTTGACATCTTCAGTAAATGCCAAGAAACATAGCTTTTACAGCAAGTTCATGGAAATGTTCAGATAAAATATTCATGAATTCTCTACTAAAAGAAAAGCCTCTATGGTTTTGTTTGACAGAAGATGACCTTTGCTTCAATAAGTTCCAATCTTTGCTGTAACTTAGTGTTTGGATGCTCTGCTTAGATGAATAAAACATAGCATTTTGTTCTTTGTGTTTTCTAGTATATGTGATAATTAATAGAAAGAGAGACTTTGAAGTTTTAAAATGAAGTAAATGGGTTAAAAAAAAAAAAGCATTAAGAAATCTTTGAAGATCAATTTCCCAGCAGGAAATTTGTCAAAGCAATTAGGATCCACCCTGACTTGGGCAAGCACAGTAGTGCTCAATTGATGTGCTCTTTCAAATAACTAAAGCATTTTTAACTTTAGTGATCTGTGCTAGTCATACAGTCAACCACCTGATGGTTCGTACAAAGATGGATCAACAACTGAGTTATGTACCAAAAAAAAAAAAAAACAACAACAACCAACCAAACAAACAAAAAAACCTTTATGAGGATTAAATCAGTCAAATATACTATAGTTTTTATTATCATGAAAATAAAACAAACAGGGAAACATGAATTGGATCATTTTCAGCCAGATGTCCTATAGATTCAATCTAGTTTCAATTTTAATATTTGTGCTTCTAGCTTTAGTTTTTGTATTCCTTGACTCGATAGACAGTATTGTTTTCTACTGATATATATGCAGAAAGTAGCAGCAGTTAAGATAAACAAGAAGTCACCTATTCATGTCCTAAAGATTTAAAAGTTTGCTAAATCAGCCATCTGTTCCACCATACCCTTTTAGGAAATAAGGTATCATTTGATTCAAAGGGAAGCACCACATTAATTTTTGTGGTCATAGGACACCGTTGATGCATTTTTTTTTAAAGATTTATTTATTTGTTTTAGAGAGAGAGATAATGAGCATGTGAGCAAGGAGAGGGGTTAAGGGAGATGGAGAGAAATAGAATCCCCGCTGAGTGGGGAGCTGGACAGGGAACCTGAGATCATGAACTGAGTGAAACTAAGAGTTAGTCCCTTAATCACATGAGCCACCCAGGCACCACACCAGTATTGCATTTAATTACTAATTTACTTAACGGCCAGACCCAGAGGTAGGAGTTTATTTTCTGGTATTAAAACATTAATTAGGACCTCAATATATAGATGTAGGGAATAAAGTGTAGACTCATTAATATTTTTATAATGATCTCTCTGTATAAAGGATGTGAAAATTTGATTTTAATAAAGATGTTGACATGACATATCTCTGGACAAGAGGTAATGTGTCTCTATTGTGGAAATCATATTTCTCTTATGCCAAAAATCTCTGACATGTACTGGACACATCCAGAAACACTGGAAGAAGGATAATTGCAGAATTAAAACAAGTAGAATGCCAAATTCATATTATTGAAATCATTTACTGAAAAAAAAATATGCCCTGAAAATAGGATTCTAGCATACTGTCATTATTTCTAACCTGGTGTTTCCAATTCATAAAGTACCGATGGGGAACCTGAAATTTATGTATGTTCATAGATAGCAATCGGTATGATCTTAGAAAATTTCAAGAAGATATATTAGTTTGGATAAATATTTAAATTTCCAGGACTTATCTTCTAAATGTATTTCTATACAAAATTAGTCCTTGACATCCTTTTCAAAAATCTTTTCCTTGGTCAGTTGAATTAAGGAAAGGTGCATACAATATGACCTTCACTACTTACAAAGCAGAATAACACATTAAAATCTCTGACAATATCTTTAATAAGGAATTTTTAAAATGTAATGTCCCCAAAAATGTACTTAATTACAAAATCCTTTCACTGTGCAACAATTTATTAAAATCTTAAACACAAAATTTTCAGGAAAAAGATTCCTAAAGTAACATTTACCAAAGACACTCAAATTTAATAAGTATCCTTTGGAAGGTATTTGCCAAAACTCTTTTATACATGAAGAAACAAGTTGTTTCCCTCATGGCTTTTCAGCATGTGGGATATGTAAGGTTTTCCTAGATTTGTGATATTAACTATTATAAAATATTTTATAGGATTTATTAATGAAATTGCTTCTTTGTTTTGTCTACAGCAATAATAATAGACAATTTTGAGTTCTTACAATGTGTCAGGAATTATTTTAAATGCTTCAAATGATATAACATATGTAATCCTTACAGCAACCCTCAGTGATGGATATTATTTCCAATTTTTAGAAGAAAAAATGAGGAAGCAGAGTGGTTAAGTAAATTAATCAGTCACATGACCAGTGAGTAGCAGAAAGGTGATTCAAAGTTATGCAGCCTGGCCCCAAAGCCCATGTGTTTTATCAGAGCACTGTGCTAGCACTTACAATGAGAGCTTCTCTTAAGGCTCTCCTGATTGTCCCTCTATCCCTATTCATTTGTAGCTTTAGCTTTCTCAGTGAAGAGGGTATCTCAGTGAAGAAGAAACCCAGTTTCGGTTCAGAAACTTAAGGCACTTTACAATCTTTCTGATACTTGCCAGCAATAGGGCAGTAATCAATACACATTCTTGAGCCATAGCCAATAGAATAAATTTTTCAAAGTTAAGCTAAATTTGTCTCCAAAAGTAGTGTTGTAGCATTCTGATTATTTTATGAACATGGTGCCAGTGAAAGTTTTTCATTTTAGATAACGTGAAATAAGAGAAATATCACACTACCTCCTCTTTTTTTGACATTTACAATAACTTTATTTAATCTAGCATATTCCAAATTTATTTGAAGATAAATAAGATACCTTCTTTGTGGCACATCTATTAACATCTTGAAGAGCAGTGTTACAACCACCCTAAGTTTGGTAAACTGAGTTATGAGATATGCTAGTGTTTAAAAACTAGCTCTCCAGAGCAAGAAGGAAGGAAGGGAGGAATGGAGGGAAAAAGAGAGGGAGGGTGGAGGGAAAAAGAAAGAAAGGAAGAAGGGAAGTAGGAAGGGATGGAAGGAGAGAAAAGAAGGAAGGAAGGAAGGAAGGAAGGAACTATTTATTGTGCTTGAATGTTGAATAATGAAAAGATGGGCACGGTAGGTTCTGGCAAGCAGATGAGAGCTGGTTCTAGTATACCATATGTTTCTCTATCTTTTCAAAATCTAGCATTATGTCTGACATCATCATAAAAATTGGCATCTCTTGATGTGGAGGCAATTACACGTAAGAAACCAAGAGGGATTTTTAAGGATTATAATTAAGGGTCTTATTGGAATGATTTTGTGTGGACTCTTGACACAGGAATATCAAAAGTTATATTTGAACTAACTCTCCATCAATATACTTGTGAAGCCATAGGCTTTCTTCAAAAATTCCTACTTTAGATGCATATCAAGATTACATATATCCTAATAATTCCACATATACCTATTTAAATATACTCCCACCCCAAAAAGGTATTATAAAAGAGACACAATACGTACTTAAGCAGGAAAACTCTAAAGGGACTAACCATAAAACAATGAGGTGAGAAATTTAGACCCAAGTTTATTTTAAGAATCCACTGTCTATAGATCTTTGCTCTCTGAACTGTGTGCCCTGTGGAGTTCCCCCTAATTCCTTGCAAATTTCCCTGTATCTAAACTTCCTTTATGCATTACTATAAAGTTGCATGTTGATATGTTTAAGCATTTCAGTCAGGTACTCATGAAACTTTTAAGACAGATTTTAGTCATGCACACACATAGGAATTCACAGAAAAACTTGTCTCAGGGAGGAGATTAGAATTTGAGACTTACAACACATCTTGAAGGTAAGGGGAGGGATATAAAGGTACTTATGGGAAAACACATGATTTTTTGAAAAGATAAATGAGAGATAGAATAGTTCTGTGAAAATGTCTTTAGGTGATGTCTTATTTTGGTGCTAACTTCTTCTCTCTGGTGATTCTGTTGGTCTTATAAATGTGATACCTGAAACCAGAAAACTCCTAGAAGAGACATAGGCAATACTTTTTTTGACATCAGCCATAGCAATATTTTCTAGATATGTCTCTCAGGCAAGGGAAACAAAACCAAAATTAAACTATTGAGACTACACCAAAATAATCCTGCACCATCAATTTTAAGTTAATCCTAAAATAACAAATACTAGTTGGTTGCATAAACTCACCTTGCAAATGTAGAGACTAAAAGAAATTGATTTTTATTGACATGCTTATTTCCCTAAAAATAGAATTTAGAAAGAAAGATTATTTAGCATATCATATTACATTTCAATGAAGTACAAAAAATGTGGCAGAGATTTGCATTGTTCATTATTAATAATAATCATTTTTAGTTTACAAAATCTTTGTAATACTATTAACATCTGTAATATATATAGAACAATGCCATTTGGTTTGTTAAGAAAGTAATCATAAAAAACAAGGAAAAAAAGTATAAAATGTATTGAATGCCTTTGCAGGTACTGTGAGAAAGAACGTGAAGTAGAAATTATGAGCTAGCAGCCAGTACAAGATACACAGGCTTTTCCTCCTCATGCAGTCAGTGATTTGTAAACAACAATACTAACTAGAGAAAATGAGAGGAAAACACAGAGCTCAGCCAGGTGTTATTTTACATCAGTGATTTACTCTGCTATTTGATCAATGATGAGAACAAAATCACCCATATCCTTAGGAAGCCATGAATGTTTCAAAGCAGCTGTGGGAGCACCTGGCTACTTGTCCTACACAAAGACTGCCTCCATCAAAGAAGAATCAAGATTTATTCCTCTTGGCTTCAACCAGAAACAATGCCAATGAATCTGCTGTTGAATCGCATTATTTCTTTAATGAGAGAACAAAAGCAGTTTTACTGTTCCATTTCTGGTGACTTGGCAGGAACACAATTGCATCCTCCTGAATCAGTTGTGACAGGATCTTTCAACATTCCCTCAAGAGGCCAGTAGTCTGAGTACTTTCCCTTTTTTATAGCTTCTGGACACACACACACACACACACACACACACACACACGGGCTCTCACTTTCAAAAAGTGAGAGAGAAAAAATCCCCAAACACAGCTTTTTAAATATTTTACATCTATATTGTATAGAAAACATAGAATCTTAGGATTATAACCTACAAAATCTATGGAATCCAGCAGAATTTTACCGATCAAGATGTGTTAAACTGTGACTAGAGCACTGTGTGAGAGCACAGTTTATGGGGTGGAGTAAGGTATGGGGATGAGGAAGATGCCTTTAGAATTAGTGAAAAGCTATTGATCTTGGGATCACTCTCAACCAATAACCGAATAACTCAGAATATTTTGGTTTGGCTTTTATTTCTCAATTTAAGTAACTTTTTTTTTTTTCAAATAAAACAGCTAAATAATGGAAAATATCAAAAATTCAAGAAACTAATCCAAGATAGATCTTAATATTATACAATTAAATTATAGTATATCCATTTTGGTCAACATCATATGCTCAAACTCCTATCACTTTGCATCTTTACTTCTTTTCTGGTAATATTATGTTATTATATATTATATATTATTTTTTACATTAATGTACTCATAAAATTATTGTCATATGCATGGAGTATATAAATCAGTTAGATAGTGTTCCTATGGTTACCATTGGGGATTTACAGAACAAAAACACAGAAGGCAGGACAATTGTCTGATAAACCTTGAAACAAGATTTAAACAAGTTTTGAATGGAAGATACTCACATAAAAGGTACCTAATGTGTTTGTGTGGCACTATACTAGGTTTATGAGATGTTCAGATCCTGAATGCCACAATCACTGAGGTACAATCCATAGTACCAGACTTAGTCTGCAGTCTGTTCCTTATATTTTACATAATTGTGAGTTGCTTCCTGTTTGAACCTATGTCCTTACTTTTAAATATGTATGTATGTATTCATTTATTTATTTGAAAGAGAAAGAGAGCACAAGCAGGGGGAGGGGCAGAGGAAGAGGGAGAAGCAGACTCCCCATGGAGCAGGGAGACTGACATGGGGCTCAATCCCAAGACCCCTGGATCATGACCTGAGCCCAAGGCAGACATTTAACTGACTGAGCCACCCAGATGCCCCTGTCCTCACTTTTAACATGAGATTAACCTATAAAGTCACAATATGTATTAGGTGCTATATATGAAAGAGCATGGGAAGTTGAAAAGTGAAGTATAATATATTATTATATATTCTATAATGAGGAATATCAAGAACTTAGGATAAAGGTAGTCAATGAGGAATAGATAGTAAATCTTTTAGGACACAGATATCAAAATCAATTCTATCTGAAGTGATTAAAGAAGTCTTAAGCTAGTCCATAGTTCTATCTTAAGGGCAAAAAAGGTAATTGCTACAATTTTATCTTATCTTATGAACAATTCCTTAAATGTGAATCTTTCTTCTCAAATTCTCAAGGTTATCCATGAGTTGTTACATAGCCCCAAAATGGGACTGAAATTTTTGTGTCTGTTTATGCACCTTATGTGTCCAACAGCACAGAATATGATTTTTTTTCCTTTCTCAAGACATCCAATAAGCAAATCTGCAACATTTTTAAAACTAATTTTCATAAAGCTTCTTGGTTTAAAATACTTTGGAAGCCAGTGTTCTTTCAACTAGCTTCCTCTCCAATTTTGTATCATCATATAAATTCAAGGATGACAAAAATATAGGGAACAACTAAAATTTGATGACTCTTCCATAAGCCACATGTATTACTTTATGTCATAGTTTATAAATCTATTCATATTTGGGTTTAACATTTGAATTATATGTTTTTTAAAGATTGTATTTGAGAGAGAGAGAGAGAGAGAAAGACCATGATTAGCAGGAGGGCAGACTGAGAGAGAAAAGCAGACTCCTCTTGAGCAGAGAGCCCCACATGGGGCTAGATCCCAGGACCCTGGGATCATGACCTGAGCCAAAGGCAGATAGATGCTTAGCTGACTGAAACACACAGGCGCCCCAACTTTTGAATTATATTTTTGAAAATAATTTCAGAATATCACATTAGCTATCACTAAGATTAAGTAGGTTTTTGAAATAAAAATCATATTCCTTTTCAAGTACTTTCAAAAGTTATGGGTAAAATAATGTGTTGATGTAATTTAGAAATCAGTAACTATTGGTCAGTTGTTAGATTTGTTTCTGTTTTTCTCTTATATCTAATTTTTCTAAGCTAACATGAAAAGCCACTTGATAGCTTGATGTGATTTCATTTAAAAATCTATAATATGCATATGTACAGATATTATGCTTATATATGCATATATATTCATTATGTTTTTAATAGCCCAAGGTTCAGTTCTATTCAGAGCAAAGGGAAAAAAAAGCTTTTGATCTAGAAGAAACTCAGCCATAGGTTTGGAATCTGTACTCAAACTATGCATGCAATGGCAACAGTATTCTGCTAATATAATTGATTTGCCATTGCATTTATCTACTATTTGTAGAAAATTAACAGTTTTAAACAGAACAGTTCAACTAGTATTTAGAAGAGTCTTTCCAGTATTAGTGTGAGGCACAGCATTCTGCTCTCTTCATACTGGTGGTTCTCTTTGCCTACCTGGACTTCTTCTTCTTCAATACAGTTATTTTTGATATTGAAGGTCTTGCAGATCTCCTTATTTGTTTTCCTCTTGATCATATTGGTAACAGTGTTACATGTAACATCAAAAAACCCTTTGATGTCTAAGTATTTTGCAGCTAGAGTAAGTTCAAAAAATCCCCTTGGTTAACTTCCAAAAATTCTTAGTCTCAAACAGGGATATCAACTATTTGTTTTTCTTTGTTCTCAACATCAGGCTCAGAATGAGGGTCATCTTTGTGGCAGATGCACCACTTATTTTATTTTTTAATATTGCTGATCTAAAGGCAGGGAAAACAGATCATCATTTCTTCATTCCCAAATCTTCCAACATGGTCTTGATAGTTATATAATTTAGTTATATAATAGTTACACAGTTTAGTTATACAATTTGGAGGTATCTGCTACTTAGAATTATTTTTTGAATCATAGAATGCATGTTGATTTACAACTTATTTTTGTCACTTTAAATATTGAACTTATTTTCCCATGCCCTTAGATCTACATCATTTTTAAAACAGCTTCATTAAAATGTATTGTATGGAGTTCTTTCAAGTGTCCAAACTTTTTGTTATTAAATGTAGCAATAAAACCTGTAGAACCCTATCCATTCATTATATTAAAGATTTATGTTTTATAAGTTGTATTACTTAGTGCTCCTTTTCCACAATATTAGTTAAGTTACTTGATGGTATTTAAGTGGGGTAATTTTTCCCCATATGCCTAGAACATGATACAAACTTTTTAAAAAAGATTCTTATTTATTTATTTGAGAGAAAGACAGGGAAGGGCAAAAAAAAGAGAGAATCTCAGGCAGCTTCTGCTGATTGTGGAGGCTAATTGTAGGGCTTAATCTCAGGACTCTGAGACTATGACCGGAGCCCAAATCAAGAGCTGGCCACGCAACTAAGTCACTCAGGTGGCCCATGACACAAACTTTTTGATGAATCATCTGAGGCCCAGAAGTTGCAAACCATATTCAAATGTAACTATAATATTATATTTTAAATCTACTTATATAATTTTCACATATAGTGTACATAATTGTACAGTTCAAATAATAGTACTTTGCCTAGAAAAATTACTAGAAACCAGGATTCTTGATTTTAACATAATAAAATGTTATGAATAAAACAATTGTTTGAAGTTAAACTGAAAAGGTACACATTCCAGAATCTTCTCGAGGGCCAGGCCAACTTTCTGAGATTTTGATGAATAGCATATACTAAATGCCTAGAAAACATGGGTACAACATATATATTTTTAGTGAAAATTGACAGGTAATGATAATTTCAACAGGATCTCAGACTGGTCTAATTTGGAGATTTTTTTTTCTTTATAGCTCAAAGAAACTGCATTCTATAGCATCTGTCATATAAACTATTTCTCAAACATCTCTAGAATGATATAATAGTCAGTAGAGGTATATGATATAAATTACTATAAATAGCAGCCTAAAGACGTGCTTAACAGTGAGCATATTAAATCAGCCAGTAATAAGACTAATAAAACAAATTTTAAAAGCACAGATAATGCTGAAAAGAACTGTAAAGATAAAAGTTTCAGGTATTCCTCTACATAACTAAGTACTGACAGTGCTGTACCACTTTGAATTATTATTAATCAAGTGATTTTTCACCGTGGCCTCCACAGGTAATGAGAGTTTTCAGTGCAAATATTCCCACAATTTTCACTTGTCTTGTCAAGCTCCCTACAAGCATCACATTGACATGGTAGGAGTGAGCAAGCTTTGTGTTATATGATGATAGCATTTCTTTGGGAAAAACTTTTGAAATTCAAAGCTAAGGGCCTTTGAAAATATAGAACAACCTTTACTTTGAGGAAAAACTGGAAAAAAAATTAAACCTATGTCACCAATAACTTAAGGTGGTATAATCAGAAAGAGGAACACCTCTCCCTTTTTAAATAAGAAAAGCAGAGAAACGAGAAACCTGCCAAATTGTAGGTTAAGTAAGGAAAATCTTTAGGACCAGAGTATCCAATTTTTTTTTCAAAATGTTTAAAAAAAAAACAGATTGAATACTTTTTTAGAATAGTAAATATATCAAATGAATTAGGTAGTTAAATCAATAGATGTCTTTTTATCACTGTTTTAGAGACCTTTTTTTTCTTAGGAACTTGTTTTTTAAAACCCACCTACTATGGTCCCTACAGAACCATAAATGTATCCCAAATTAAGGTCTTTAAAATGAATCAGTTGAATTGTTGTGAGAGGCCTATTGTTACTGTAACAAATTACCACAAATTTACTGTCTCAAGAACAGATATTTATTATCTTACAATTCTTGGTGTCAGATGTCCAAAATGAGTCCTACAGGGATAAAACAAATGTATCAGGAGGGCTGGTTCCTTCTGGCAGCTCCAGGGAGAATTCATGTCTTCGCTCTCGTTTCTATGGGTTGCCTGTATTCTTTGGCTCACCACAGCCTTCTCCTCTATAGACAAGGCACCTCCTGCCTTTCTTATGATTATATCCAGCCCACCTGGAATATTCAGGATCGCCTTTCTATCTCAAAATCCTTAGCTTGATCAAAACTGCCAAGTCTCTTTTACCAGAGAGGAGCATTCACAGGTTGGGGATTCAATGTGAACATATTTGTGAGCCATTATTCACCCTATGATAGCTGTCATATGGCTTAGCATACCACAATGTTATTTCCAGATATAGGAAAAAGACAGAAATTATAGAGAGAAAATAAAGCATCAGTGTTGCCTTAAGTATGACATGCATATTTCACTCATAACCACACTTCAACTACATGGGGAAAGTAGGTAACAATATATATTATGATTAAACTATGATTTCTGGGGGAACATCAAAAGAAGAACACATGAGGCAGATACTCCTTAGGATATATTATGTTGCATAAAGCACGATATATTTTTTAAAAATTCCCAAAATAAGATAAAGACCAAAAATAGTTTGATATGTTCTCAGGTTTCAAAAATGTCAATTCACATGATAAATATCACATTTATAGAATTTCACAAGTTGAATTATAGTATTGATTGTAGCATATCCCTTTCTTGAGCATCTACAGAATGAAGCACTCCTACCTGTTCTTGCTTTGCAACTATACCCATTGGTTCATTAGCAAAGAAAAAGGGAAACTCATAGTCTTAAAAGTCTGCTCTGATTTGCACTTTCTAGTGTATATTATTTATTATGTTATTGTTTTTTATTTACATTTCATTAAGTCATTGATTATATTTCCTATAACACGCACACATACACACACACAAACATACACATCTCTCTGAAAAAAAACACAGGGAAGAAAAGAAATAAAAGGAATTTTTAAAAAGACAGTAAAAAGCACTAAAAAAAGGAAATGTAGAAAGAAGAGAGGAAGGAAGGAAAGGGGAAAGAAAAGGGACGAGAAGAAGAGAAAGGAGAAAAGAAGAGTTTGATAGGTGAGCAAAAGTGTAGAGTTAATTCTATTAATGCTAAAGGTAAGAACCAGGACTGAGGTTGAAGTACCAGGAAAAAAGCAAAGACTCCATGAAAGAATTTTTTTTAATAATTTGAGATTTTCACAAAGAAACTGGTAGCCCTATGGAGTGGTGTACTCTTTACAGCAACCGTTGAAACAAGAAGTGGATAATCAACAAACAAGGATATGCTAAGGGATTTTCTGCATTGCTGAAAATGTATATAAAATGACTTACAAGGTCTATCCTTATACTAAGATTCTACTATTTAACGTTCACTGTTAAGATTTTCATTGTCACAAACACACGTGCATAGAACTGTGCTCTTGCTCTCTCTTTCACCTAACCACACACACAATTAAATCCTAAATAGGAGCAAAATAATTAACTAGAATAATTTACTATTATTTTGGGTATTTCCACATAAGCATTAGAAAATAACACTCATCCTAATGTGAATAAAATCTCCTTTGTTCACTAACTCCATTATGTATTTTTCTTATTCTGCTGTGTAGTTCTTGGTAAAGTATTTGAGATTCAGAAAATGTAGTAATCAGAAAGGTTTGTATTAAAACCATTTTCAAAAACATGGTAATCTATTCAATAATTATTTATTTTGAAGGTCAAAGCTAAGATTTTGATGGCTTAAGAAAGGATGTATATCAGAAATACAATTCTACTGAAAACTATACTGAATACACAATTCTGTACTCAGGAAACATTTCTTGAGCCTTCAGGTCTCTCAGTTAGTCTCTGATCTGACAAACTCCAGAAGATCTTATTTCCCTATTTATTTCCTTCTCTGACTTTTTAGAATCAGAAGTAAAAATCAATAGTTGTCCTCTATGTTCTAAAATTAGTTTTTCTCATGTGGAGGAATAAATGTGTTTTCCCCTTTAAGTCTGTTGGTACTACAGTGTTGTCACAATATGCTAAATTCAGATGTTATATAAACTCAGGCTATTAATAAAACAGATTTATTAAATATATTCCAAACAAATTCTTGAGGTTTCATGTATTAAAGCTATATTTTAAAATAAAATTCCATTTGGTGTTAGCCTTCTCAGAAAATAGAAAATGCAGCATTTGTGGTGTATATTGACCTATAAATTGTTTTCCAAATCCTCTGCTTTAACTCATTAATTGTTTAAAATGTGTACCTCATATATATTGTGCAGCTCTTTTGAAAAGCAATATATTAATACACAGTATGACTCAGAAAATCAAAATTATGTAAAGCACTTTTCTCTGTAAAATAATTTAACAAAATCAAAGATGTGTACATAAAGTGTGAGAACTCTACCAAGATAATATTGGAAACTTCAACATTAGAGGATTATTCTGATAAAATATAAACATAGTGGAATATTTTATCCCTTAAGGTAATAATTATGAAGACAATATCAAAATATGGAATAGGATTTCAAATATATGGTTAACAAATAGAATTATCAAAAATTATGTATATTTTACAACTATGTGAAATATATTTACTTATGAAAGGGATGTGCAAAGTGAAAAGATTTTAGAGGTTATATAGTTCTTGGACCCTGAAGTCCATGTATAAGTGAAGGATCTATAACTAGATTAGTTAGAGAATGGTGTAGTTAGTAATACTTCCCAGGGTAGTTAGGGAATGGATTTTCTTTATTTCTATTTTATAGAGGTATAGGAGAGCACTCATAAAATCTGTACCTTTACTCCTAATTAACCAGTGGAGATTAGTAATAGAAAAGATAGTACCTATGTGTTAATCAATAGTCATTCTAATATGCTGCCATGATTGAATTTATAATCAATTTTGCAAGAATTATGCCATTTGACCTTGAATGCTAAATAATTATGTGGCAAAATGTAGTATACTGGTAATATGATTGCTTTATGACCTTGCACATTAAACTGAAAATTAACCATAAGATTTTATATATGAAAAGGATATTTTCAAAAATGTAATGAATTGATATATTTAAGGCAACTTCTAATTTATATGATTGACCTTAAAGTTATAATTTTTCCATAAGACTCCATTTAATTCATTATTATACTGTAATTCAGAAACATTAATGCAATTTCCAACAGCAATAAACTTATTACTGGTAGTTTATTAGTAGTAAATACAACTCAATTTAAATAGTGAATTATCTGAGCATTTTTCATATTTACCATGCTATCTATTTCCATTTTAGCTTATAAAACAAATTCTTCTCTTTTTTTTACCAACATCTGTAATTAACACTCATCTTTAGGAATATATTTTAGTGCAACAAAAATGTTTTCATTGAACAGCAGAAAGTGTTTTAAATATAATTTCTAAAGTACTTATTTTCTTAGGAGAACCAAACTTGTCATTCTCATAAATGAAAGAAAAACTTTATCCTTACAATACAAAGTGAACATTTAGAAATAAATTGTTTAAAATAAAATAAAACTTAATACCTGAAATTTCTTTCTTAGAAATTTAAAGCATATGCTTTGTAATCATAGAGAATTAGTTTTTTCAGATTCTGTTCTCACCTGCAACTGGTTTATTTGAATAGATTTCTGGAAATGAGTTGGGAAGATATTATGAGTTCATAATGATAATTCTAATTTGAGTTTATCATTAATAGAGTTTTTATGTACCTCCATTGATTTAATATCTATATCTCTATTTCCCACAGAAAAAACAAACCCACCTAGTCCTCAATAACACCAAAATAATTACTCATTTGTTTTAACCCTCAACATACACACACAGATTCAGAATTACTATACTGATATTACCTACAACATCATTACTATAAACAGTTTAATAATTTTTATAGTTTTTTAATCTTTAAAATTATCTCATTGGGATGTATGTTAAGTTTCTATTTTTTAGAGTACTTTTAAGTAGTTGTTACTCTTGGAGGCTGTGCCTCAGTACACAAGTTTCTTTCATTTTTCTTTTTTTTTTTTTTTGATACTTTTTTAAGTACTGATTTGTTTTCTAACCATTTAACTATTTACAGGGTTCCAAAGTAAATCTTCAAGGGAAGGTAGATTCTGAGACTTCTATCTACCAACCTTATACTGTCCATCCTATTGCCTCCCACCCCTGAGGATATCCATTGTTATCACTTTTTCTATTCTTGGAATTATCCTTACACTGCTTTTACATTTTTCCCACTGTACTTTTTTTCATTTAAAAATATATCCTGAAAAAAACTCCATCATAGTATTTATAGATAGCCATAATTCTCTGGTGGATGTAGCATAGTTTTTCAACCAGTCCCTTTCTGATGGACAGTTAAGTTGTTTCCAATCTTTACAAATAAATCTCAATGAGTAGTCTTGTAAATATGTCACTTTGTATTTGTTCAGTGTGTCTTTAGGATAGATTCCAAAAGCCCAAGTGTAAATGAACACATAATTTGCCTTAAATTGTTGAATTTCCTTTCATAAAAGTTGTACCATTTTTCATTCCCACTGACAATGTATTAAAGTGCTTTTCCCCATAGCCTAGTCAGCAGAGCCTGCTGTCAAATATTTGGATTTTTGCCAATCTTATTGGTAAGAAATGTTATCTCAGTATATTTCATCTATATTTCTCTTTTTATGAATGAATTTTAACTTCTATGTAAAAACCTGTTTTTAAAAATTAGAATATTGAAAAAGGGATATTTTGTTAGAGAAAAGAATCTATGATATACGCATTCTAGGGAAATTCTGGAAGTTTAATGCAAGATTAGGTTAGGATTGGGTTGTTAAAGCAATGATATACTGGGGGAAAGAAGACATGATTCTGAAAATAAATTTCAGAAGTTAAATGTTTCCATTTTATTCAGATGTCACAGAAACCATGCAAAAAATAATTCTCATGTTGATATGCAATAATTTATAGTTAAGAAGTTTGTGCTATAAACTTTCATAAATCACTAAGACTTCATGAAGTACTAAGTCTTGAGGAGAAAGAAAAGCCTATAAATGATCCTGTAATTGCAGGATGTTTTTCTTCAGCAGACTTAGACTTGCTAAAATATAGGACCCAGATGTATTGTACTTCATGCCGTAGCCTAAAACGAAAGCCATTTTAAAGGAAAATGTCCTCCTTTAACAAAGACTAAGATGATGACTTCTGGCTCTCATTCTTGGACTATTTGAGTTTTTCCTATGTTCCCTAGTAGTGTTTCTAAATCTATTTTAATAGTTTATTTGGATTAAATAGAGTAGATCTTAAGATTTTCTTATTAATCTGAAATCAACATTGCTATACTCTTCAACAAGAATTATATTTTCCTTGGAAGACAAAATAGTAAAGAAAGGATTATGGAGAATGATTCCTGCCAATTAATTCTTAGTTATTTTCTTTCCTTTCAGCACCTTCCCTGATAGGTGTGGTAAGGAAGGACTGGGCATCCCAAAATAGCATTGCCCTATCATGGCAAGCACCTGCTTTTTCCAATGGAGCCATTCTGGACTACGAGATCAAGTACTATGAGAAAGTAGGTCTTATTTGGAGCTTCCTAAAAAACTACATATACATATATATGCATATATGTATATATCAAGCATGTTGTTTTATTATTTTACTTTAAAACCTGTTCTTTGACCTAACCTCATACCTACTATGTCTTTGAAAACTCTCTAATTTACTATTATGCTTATATTTTCTAAATTAATTCATTTTGTTTTGTGTCAGAGTATAAAGTAGAAGACACAAGATGTTCATTTCCATCATGACTTACTATAGGGATTTTTCCAATATAGCAAGAGGTAGTAACTCCTTCAGCTTACAGTTTAGTTGACATAACATTGTTTCTACAATTCACTTGGAAGACATGGTAAAATGGAATTGCTGTAACGTCAAGAGAGAGTTTTTATAGCCCATATTGTTTGCTGATGAGTTTAAAGTTACAGTTCCCTATATTTGGAAAGGATGATTTAAGGGATAAATGGAAATAGCTGATGGATTAAAATTTTTCTTTACATTTAGATCAGCTGTTTTTCTTTTTATTTTTTTAAGAAGCTAGCAAGATAAATCTGGTTAATAATTCAACTTAATCTTAATTTTCATTTTTGTAATTTAAAATTGTTCTCAACTCTGTATTTTCCCAAATTATATACTTCCTTACCTTTGTTGTATCCACTTTTTTCTTTATGTTTTTTCCCCTGATTTCTCACTGTTATGGTATTGTGGCTATAGGCATTATAGTAGATCACATAGCAATTCTGATATGTCTCATTGGGCTACTGTTGCTCTGGAATACTGATAAAGGGAACATTTAATTTAAAAAATAAGGTAAAAATCATACGTAATTTCTAGTTGTGTACTACATTAAGAAGGAACATCTTGCACTTCCATAACTTACTAGAAGCAAAGGAACATCACAAATAAATTTTATTTCTTCTGTAGAAGTACAAGAACAGAAATAGAAGTCTGTCTTTTTCTATTCTATTTCTTCTGAGCAAATATAAGTTTGAAAAGGGAGAGGTAACTCAGTAGCCTGTCTGTATCCATTTTGACACCCTAATAATTTCAGCATTATGTAGTCAATGAAAACTGTCATTATCATGAACCAGCAGGAATAACTCCACAGTCTAAGAAAGGGTAAATTGAGTTTTAATTGGATTACAGATTAGCCAGGCCAGCATGTGCCAGAAATCCTGTTGAGCTATCCTTTCAAATGTTATAACCTCTAGCATGCTATCACAAAATATACATATTTTCTGTCTACTTATTTATTAAATAGATCTTTAGGTATGCAAAAATTATCATTATTTTAAAAAGCAGTGGGCACATATGTAAGCAACTTTTCAGAAAGAGAATACTCCTCTATGTTTTATGAAGGCTGTATTTTGTACACAGAAAATCATTCTCATTTTATAGTCATTTATGCTTCATATGTTTGAAGATGAAGATAACTTGAATATTTCCAAATAAGGACAAATCATACAGATTCTGTAAAAAGGGAGCCATATTCACCCAATCAAAATTTTAGAAATCAGTAATATTCTGGAAGATGGTAATTGACATAATTTCCTTGTTTTAATAATAGAATAGATAATGTTATGAAGGAGTTTATTTTGTAAGAAAATGGCAATGATCCAGTGCTAATGCAGTTACTCCACATGTAGTAAACATGGAGTTGGAAACCAGGGATTCCTAATTCATGCTCTGATTGTGACTTTCATTATGTTTGTGGCCAAGAAACTCAATTAATCTCCCTATGTTTCACACTTCACATTTACAAAAGGGAAATGAAGATATCAACTCTTCTAATGGGTTATAAAGATTAATTTTATAAACAGACCTAAAGATGAAAAGTACACTAAATCAGTATTAGAAATCATTTAAGACAGAATTAAGGAAATATTTGACATATAATACAACATAGAATAAGTATGCAATAGCATGGAAATTATATACCAACTAAATAAAAATCGTATCTTTTCATACATAATGTATAGGCAACTAATCAAAGGTGTTAGAATATCAAACGTTTCAGAGCGAGCATAAAATAATTGATAGGATTAAAACTGTTTCCAACTATGTCTTCATATTGTAACTGTGCATTTTATCTATATACATCTATAGTATGATTTCTGCTTCCAAGTAAATATTTTTGTAAAATTTATAACACCTTACAATAGAACTCTTAAAGTGCTAAATTCCTTCTTTATTAGGAATGTAAATACTGTTCAGTAAGAAAAGCAAGATACAAAGAAATATATGTACAAATGATACTAATTTTTGGACACAAATATCCTGCTATATTTGTATGTGTGTGTGTGTATATATAGATATATATATATATATGATTATATAAACACAAAGAAATATGGAATGGAACAGAGTGTAAACATGCTGTCTCCAATATTGCTTGTTGAGTTGGAGTGGGATGGGGGACCAAGTACATGGACGGAAGCAAGGAAGAGAGAGGGAAGTAGCAAGCATAGATAAATATGGATGGATGAATGAATGGATGGGTCTAAAATAGCTTTGCTTTTTCTCTTCTATCCAGTTGCCCATAAACAAACCCTGACAGAGGATTTTGTAAGCAAGTGATTAATTGAGAAGGCTCCCAGGAGGGGTGCCTGGGTGGCTCAGTTGGTTAAGTGACTGCCTTAGGCTCAGGTAATGATCCTGGAGTTCCAGGATCAAGTCCTGCACTGGACTCCCTTCTCAGCAGGTAGTCTCCTTCTCTTGCTGACCCTCTCCCCTCTCGTGCTCTCTCTCTCAAAAATAAATAAATAAATAGAATCTTAAAAAAAGAGGGGGGGAGAAGCTCCCAGGAAAACGGATAGAGAAAGGGGAGAAAGACTCCAAAGAAAATGCCAGTCAAACTCAGGGTGACCAAGGTTAGCTCTGGAATATAAATTACATCTCAGAGTTCATCCTGTAAAGATAAAGAAGCTGAGTTAATGGGGTGTACAGAAAAAAGTATATATATACAGACATATATATATATGTGTGTGAGTGTGTGTATATATATATGTATTGGCTCTTCTGGATCTCTGTAATGGCTTTAGTAATACATATGTAGGTCTGTAAAGAAGGTGCCAGATACAAGCCTTTACAGTCAAAAAAGCAAACGCTGGGGGAGTGGGAACAGGAACACTTAAATGTGATCCAAGGGGGTCTGGTGGCACACCAACTATTAACTAAGGTACTTCTGTGCTCAGCGAACTGTGAAAGAATTTTAAGCCTCGGCTCGTTGTAATATTCATCTTCTCTTCAGTCTTTAGTATTGGTTCATCAGTCTTTAAGGTATTCTAAACCTTCCATTTCCTTTTAATCAAAGTTTCTCGGTATTGCTGACTCATAATTAATCCACAAACGATCAATATTTATACCATTCTCTCAGGAATTCGTGCTGTTTTATTATGTTCTGTTTAAGAGCGTTATTCTGTAATTCAGGAAAGAAGTTAAGCTGCTTAGAATGTGGGATGTCTACAAATATCTGAGGTCAAACAACATAGTATTGTTACCAGTGACCTTTTCTCTGGGAATGTGTAATATTAGAAAAAAGCCTTGGCCTGGGTGTTCAAAAACTTGATTTTGGCTCAGATCTTAACTTTCTTAGTCCAGATTTTTCATCTGTAAAAAAAAGGGGGGGTGTCTAGAAAGATAATCTCCGTTCTAGCTGTTTCAGAATATACATCCATACAGTTTAGAGATACATTATCCCATAACTCAAATAATGATAGTTTTTCATTTATGAAATTAAATGCACACACATACACATTTTACACAGGTGTGGTTTTTTTAATTATTATTATTATTTATTAATTTGACAGAGAGAGAGAGATCACAAGCAGGCAGAGCAGCAGGTAGAGAGAGGGGGAAGCAGGCTCCCCACCGAGCAGAGAGCCCGATGTGGGGCTCGATCCCAGGACCCTGAGATCATGACCCGAGCTGAAGGCAGAGGCTTTAAACCACTGAGCCATCCAGGCGCCCCACACATACACATTTTAAAAATGCTTTACCGTGCCTGGGGTGGCTCAGTCGTTAAGGGTCTGCCTTTAGCTAGGGTCATGGTCCCAGGGTCCTGGGATGAGCCCCACATCGGGGTGGGCTCTCTGCTCAGCGGGAAGCCTGCTTCTCCCTCTCCCACTCCCCCTGCTTGTGTTCCCTCTCTCACTGTGTCTCTCTCTGTCAAATAAATTTAAAAAAAAATCTTTTAAAAAAATACTTTACCACAGGGAATAGTATTCTTCACATTATAATTATATATAAAAATTAAGACCTTAAATTGTCTTCTGTCTCTGTGTGATAAGAAGGGTATGGAGAAGAAAACATATTGCTTGTTGATTATAACTAATTAGATATTATCTGTTCAGTTAATCATACCCCCCCAATTCTTAGTTACATTTTTCATACTCAAAGTGTTTCATTTTTTTACACTCAAGTGAATAAACTTTGAACATGAAAAGGCACTTCAAATCATGAAGAAAGTCAGATATTTACCAAAAAAATCCTTTCATATTTACTTACTAACAAAGAGTCTACTCATAATGAGGGAATAGTTAAAAAAAAAAAGGCAATTTAGGTGATACAAACACACTTTATTTTACCACTTTGAGAAGTGGACAGTCTCAGAGAACTGGAAAATGGCAGAAGGTGGGAAACTTTTATAGGTTAAAGAATAAGAACAATGAAGAAAAATTGAGAATATCTGATTGACTGAGACCACATATTTAATCTTATTTGGGATGAGAAGGAAGGAGGAAAGAAGTATAGAGTAGGCTTGGCATTTGGGGACAGGCTGACTGGATACACTGCGGTTTTGGTCAAACAGAATTTATAATGATACTAAAGTCATATTCAGTTTGCTGATGTGGCACCCCAGGTAGTAGCAACTCTATCTTGGGCCTAGAATGTTATTTCAGTAAAACTAAAACATTATTTGCTTCCACCCCCTCAGTCTCCACCTCTAAAATCTACAAATCTTCTTATAGTCACAAAATACTGAAAAGTCCATTGCGTATCCAACATGCCCTTTCCTTATCTCTACTCTTCACTCTCTCTTTACTCTTTTTGTTCTCATTCTTAATATTTTTCCTCTCCTTTTGTCCTCTACCCAAGGCACTTTTCTTTCTCCTGCTTCTTTGTTCTTTTATTTTATTTATCAAAGTTAATCTTTTTCTTTTAAAGATTTATTTGAGAGAGCACAAGCAGGAAGGGCAGAGAGTCTCAAACAGACTCTGTGGTGAGCCAGACATGGGGTTCAATCTCACAACCCTGAGATCAAGACCTGAGCCAAAATCAAGAGTCAGATGCTTAACTGGCTGCACCATCTAGGCACTCCTTAAAGTTAGTCTTCATTAGAGTCCTTTATGTATATTTCCAACTCTCTCACTAGTGTGTAAGTCTCTGAAGAAAGACCGCTTTCTTGTTTATCTTTGTCACCCAATTCTCAGTCAGTGCCTAACACTGAAACACTATTTGCTTTCAGTCATTCAAAACAAATTAGTAAAAATCTTCTCCTTCTTCAGAACTCATTCATAGGAAATTGAGAAAAGTGACCCAGCCACTGTGAAATTACCCAAGCAATTGAAAAAACAAACAAACAAACAAAAAAAACCCCTAAAGAACAAAACAAACAAACAAAAAAAAAACAGAGAAAGCCACCAAAACTCCCTATTTCTACCTCTTCGTAATAAAGACCAATACACATGTGTCCATCAGCTAAAAAGATGTTATTTTAGTAAGTAGAATGTCAGTCCAGGAGGCCAGGGATTTCCTCTCTACTTTCACATCCCCAGCACCCAGAGAGACACACAGTTAATAACTCATGGACAATAGTTGGCTTGTTACATGTTAGGTACTTTTAAAAATGTTTTTTCATGGATCGAATAATTCAGTCCTAATAACAACACTTTGAGATAATAAATACTATTCCTCTTCCCATTTTACAGATGAGGGAACTAAAGCACAACAAAGGTATGTAACTTTATCAAAATCAAACAGCCAGTAAGGAGTTGTTAAGGCTGGCCTCGGTACTTGCATCACAATTGGATGTCTCAAAAAAGTCAGTGCTGGGACGCCTGGGTGGCTCAGTTGGTTAAGCAGCTGCCTTCGGCTCAGGTCATGATCCCAGCATCCTGGGATCGAGTCCCACATCGGGCTCCTTGTTCCGCAGGGAGTCTGCTTCTCCCTCTGCCTCTGCCTGCCTCTCTGTCTGCCTGTGCTCGCTTGCTCTCTCTCTCTCTAGCAAATAAATAAATAAAATCTTAAAAAAAAAAAAAGGGCAAAAAACACCACTTTAAAAAAAAAAAAAGTCAGTGCTTTCTGCTGATGCTGATTTTCTGGGTTCCCTGAGGCCAAACACTTCATTACTCTCCAATGCCCATTTTACATCTGTAAAATGGCAGCCATAAAACATACCTGTTTCACCTGGGTGCTGTACAACTCCACTAATTACCAACTGGTAGCTCATTTTGCAAACATGAATCCCCCATAACAGTTCATTATTCTTACATCCAGTATTTAAAGACACTGTGACTGGTGAAGCCTTTTCCTTAAAAGTTCTCTTGTTAATTTTTACCAGAGTCAGCAGTTTCTAGATTTTTGTTCAAGAGAACTCATCATGAGAAACAAAGCATTTCTTATGTTTACATGGTCAATATTATTTACGTAAAATAATTAACATATCTGCCACTGTTTCACCTAGTTTACCAATAAAGTATCTGTTAGTTTTGTATAAAATTTTATAATTTCATGTCATGAGAACAGTGTATTGTTTTTTAAAAAGGGGGAGAGGAGATTTGTAGGAAATTTTTAATTATGGGAAATATTTTCATCCCCCAGGGGTGATTTTAGGTAGCCTCTTTTGAGAGAAATTTGCATTCATGGTGTCCTTTATGAGGTCACATACTTCTCAATACCAAACTTTATACAAGTGTCTTTCTTTCTCCTCTCCTCTCTTATTCTACTGTTTCAAGATAGTTTTTCCCCAGATAATAATTCAATAAATATTCCTCTTTTTTCCTAGGGTTACGTAATCAGTAAATCTGCATCTTTATTTGATTAAAAATATATGAAGAAATTACTGAAGAAATAATCAACTGAATAAAGAAAAAGAATTTTCCTTTTTTAAAAAAATGCTCAATGTACATTCCTCATTTTCTTTTATTGTATCTCCTTCACTTTGGTGTTTGCCCAAGGGAAGAAGAGAACTTTCTCTTCAACTCCATGAATGCTACTCTTACCTTCATCTACTCTTTGGGTACAGAAACATACCTCCTCTGTTTGTTTTTTTTTTAAAGATTTTATTTATTTATTTGAGAGAGAGAGATCACAAGTAGGCAGAGAGAGAGAGAGAGCGGAAGCAGGCTCCCCGCCGAGCAGAGAGCCCCATGTGGGGCTCGATCCCAGGACCCTGAGATCATGACCTGAGCCGAAGGCAGAGGCTTAACCTACTGAGCCACCCAGGTGCCCCCCTCCTCTGTTTTTTGCACCCTCTTTCCCCTGTGGTCATCTAAAACTTGAACCTTTTTTTAAAAGATTATATTTACGAGGGCGCCTGGGTGGCTTAGTGGGTTAAAGCCTCTGCCTTCGGCTCAGGGTCCTGGGATCAAGCCCCACATCCGGCTCTCTGCTCGGCAGGGAGCCTGCTTCCTCCTCTCTCTGCCTGCCTCTCTGCCTACTTGTGGTCTCTGTCTGTCAAATAAATGAATAAAATCTTTTAAAAAAAGATTAATTTACTTATTTAAGAGAGAGAGTGTGTGTGTGTAGAGTGAGAGAGAGAGGAAGCACGAGCAGGAGGAGGGGCAGAGGGAGAAGCAGATTCCCCACTGAGTGGAGAGCCCTATATGGGGCTTGATTCCCAGGACCCTGGGATCATGACCAGAGTGGAAGGCAGGTGCTTAACTGACTGAGCCACCCAGGGGCATCTAACTTGAACATTTTGCAATCCAAATGTAAACTTGCATGTAAACCTGTGGTTATTACATGGGAACTAAGGAAAGTGGGATTGAGGAGGGCATAAGGATCATCTGGAACATGAGGGAGCTTTTTGAAATGTGGATGATGACTCAGTTGACTAGAGGTGGGTTGACAGCATGGGGAACAGAATGAGGATTTACATCAGGAACGATTTCCCAGGAAATGCTAGCAGTGCTGCTCCAAGGACCAAGCTTTGAATTCTAAGTTTTCAGAGGCCCTGATTCTCTGTTATCTCACTTTATCAAGTGTGTAGAGAAGGAAAATAATCACAACCCTTTAAACATGCTCATGAGCTTAAACATTGCACCATCTTTATAACTGGCTAAGACCTCTTCTGGTGCTATATGATGCATGATATTGGAACCTAAAATATTAGTTTGAAGCAAAATGCAATAAATAAAGGACCAAGTCAGTTTCAGATACAGTTAAGTACTTCTAATGAAAATCAGCAAATTCCTGAGCTATTAAATAAAGTTCTGTGGGTTTTTTTCTTCCTTTTTTGTAATCCTTATTTGTTGCAACGTCCACCACAGAGAAATTAGATATGAGCATTTGGTACTAATTAAAACAACATTACCTGATAGAATATGGACAACAAGGGAATTTACTGATACAAACACTCATTATGGAGATTCCATAGCCAATTTCCGTGTTGTGCAGCAAACACCATACTGCATAGAAGCCTGTCTAGTTTAGTGAGCCCAGGGATTCCCCCAGTGCCTGGAGCAGAGATTCTCATGATCTCTGGGACTGGTGCCGGTACAGCATCAAAATCAGCATCTGCATGGTTTTCACATATCAAAATAGAAGTTGAAAAGATATTTACACTATTCCATCAGGCACAGAGTCTGCACGCACATGAAAATTGCCAAGTGTCTACTAACTATTCTAGCATTAAATTCTCTCCATCTTCCTAAGAGTTCCACTATCTTTATCTTTTGTTTGTTTTGAGAAATGGATTCATTTGAAATGACAGAAGCTGGGCTTAGTATGTGCAAGTTTAGGCACATCCCAAAAAAGGAAAAAATTAAGTGGGAGGACAAAGTACTCTGACTATATGCTCCATTCAAAACTTTAGCATATACCTCAATCTACAGACTGAAATGAAGATTATAAGCGAAATAAGCATCAAAAATGTATGTTCTGTTTCCAAGAACAATAAAACAATAATCCCTCCATAATGCTCAAAGGACCTCAGCTTCTTTCGGTGAAATACAGTTACCAGAAGAGCAGTCACAGCCTGATGTTCTGTGTAGTACTAGGTAAAGTTGCACGTTCATTAACCACGCTTCTGCAAACTTATGTGTTATAGTTCAATCAGCATTAAAGTCGATGTTTTAATTCCATTTCACACCCTAAAGTCAGAGTCAGTTGCTTTAAGTACAGTAATATTCCTGGCCCTGTCTTTCTTAAACTGTTTCCTCATCACTTTTCCTGAATTTCACGTCTTTCTTTTTAGATAAGGTTAGGGTAAACTAACTGTTTTCCAACTCTGAAGTCCCATGATTACCTAAGCTTATTATTTTTAGTGTGTCTTGCTTTGCTCTGCAAGGAGATAGTAATCAAGTAATCAAATAATCAAGTAAGAATAATGAAAAAATGAGGGATTTAATGTTCCCAATGAAAATATGAAATATTTGAAAAATTATAGGAAAGTATGTAAAAATCTTAAGGATGAAAGAATCATTCTTCTTCAACAATCCATTTATTACAATGGATACAATTTACATTCCTAAGAAAAGAGAAAAATATTACTATTTAAAAATGATTAATTACTAACATGAATTTCCACCTTCTCTTAAAAGTTAAGAGGGAAGAAATAATGCAGTATCACATATAGCTTTGAGTAGAGGTTATAAAACCTGCCACAATATCAAATTATCAGACGATCACAAATGTCCCTTTGAGTTGGAGGTGGGGATAAGGTGGTGGGAAGGAATGCTAGGAACTATTCTGGGTAAAATATTTGGACTGATGCCCACCAAAAATCAGTGTAGTCTTAGAAAAAATAGTATTTTTCTTTTATATTTTCATTCCTTCAGAAAATTCCTTCCGGGCAATAACAAGGACACAAATTCAAACTTCCTCTAAATTTCTGATCTAGGTTGGTAAAAATCAGGCAAAAAATTTCACTGACGACCCCAATTTTTCTAATGCAGTATCTCCTTGAATTCATACTGTATTCAGCCTTCAAAGAACTACTCTTCTGTTAGTGGAAAATGCAAATAAATGTTGCTAATTTGAAAATTATATACATAAGTCAGACATCTAACTTTCCATCCTAAAATGATGAAAGAGTAAATACTACTACATAATGCCTGTAGGCAAATCTTGCCAGATTTTCTAATATAAATTTCAAGCTAAGAGCTGCAATTATATTGTGTTATCTAACCCTGAGCAAATTTTTCCTTGATCACTGGCCTCATTAAAATGTTGACTGAATCATATTCTCTGGGGAAGAATGTAAGATTTGCTTATTTTAAATGCAGTTAAAAATACAACCATATTTTTGTTTGTTCTTTAAACAATTACAGTGTGGGGCCAGAAGTACAAACATAATTACCAATTCATAAATTTACCCTCTCTGATATTCTACTCCTACTCGCTTTCATCCAGCAGTTAATAAAAAACCTGTAATCATATAAAAGAAAGATCATGTGAAGGTATCTTGAGCTATTTCCTAAAAGATGTGATGGCAGTTTACATAATGCATTGTTTGACTTTGTTTTCCTTGAGGGATTTATTCAGGGAATACACCTAGAGGAAATATGGACCATACAGAGGGTAAGGCAGAAGAGCAACTTATCTTGGTAGCCAATCAGGAAAGCCCAATTGGGCTTTCCTCCCAGAAATAGCTCACTTCAATAAATACTTTTGTGAAAAGTGTGTACATGTTTTTAAACTGTACGTTTTAGGCACCATTTTATTAGCTCTGTAGATTTCAAAATATTGTCATATTATAAGGAAAATTTTACCTTTTTATAAAAATTTTCCTTAAGAAATATGTGAGCTTGCCTCTGCTGCTTCACTTGATTTGCAGATTTTTTTACTGTCAGAGGGGAAGTCTAACATTCAAGATTTGTAGTGTATCCAACGTTAGGAAACCGACCTTATTTACTGCAAGACCAACATTTAATTTCTGTCAGATGAATTAGAAAAATAAAAAAGAATTGGAAGCTAAAATGTGCATATTTCTGACCCTTGAAACTGCTTTTTTCAATCTTGACTGAAGGTAGAGAACAAAGTCTTGGTGTTAATAACTAAGTTGGATTATGAAAAAAACACAAAAGTAATACTAACATTTATTGAATACACTATCTATATTAACTAATTTTAAGACCCGTTAATTAGCTGCTAGCTAAAGAGAGACACCTACCTACTTCATGAGTACAACTTAGATTTTAGCCTCCACCTGGCCACTTAATAAGAAACTGTAAGAAAAATATATTTAGATATTGATAAAACATTAAAAGTGACTAGACTATTATTTAGTTCATTTTTCTTCTATTCCTTATTTAGTTTTTGTGTCTCTTTGGTCAATTCATCCTGATATTTGTGAAATAAAATATTTGACCCATAAGAACAAACGTGTAATATAATTTAAAAAAATAAAGCAATTGAAATGAAACTGAACTGGGTAGTTCTACTACCAACTCTGCCTCTAAGTAGTTGTAGACCTTGGACAAGCCCTTAAACTTCTTAATTTCCCTCAACCAACTTCAAAATGGCCTTATGATATTCTTTTAAAACTTCCTTTTAGCTGTTTGGCAATCAAAGGACATCATACTCTATCATCATAGTGGGTTTTGACAGACCTGTGTTTGAATTCAGGCTTTGACACTAATTAGCTATATGACCATAGCAATTATTATTTCCCTAAGCTTGAATTTCCTCATCTGTTAATGATAACCAAATAAGCTATTATGAAGAATAGATTAAATAATAATTTTAAATATAAACCATATTACTACTTAGAAAGAATAGGCATTCAATACATTTACCATAGTAAAATTGTCATTAGATAAAATATTGACAACAGTTTGGGTTTTAAATGGTTTAGTCCCCGCACTAAGATCCTTTAAATTTTTGTTACCCAAACAGAATGATATCTTATCCAAACAGCACCAAAAGAATAATTTAATTCTATAGATAATATGGTAATAAGCCAAAGAGGTATAAAGCTAGTTAAAAAATACCATCCACGTTAATGTTAACCAGTTGATACCATCCCATAATATTATTGTATTTTCACTGAAGAAGTTTTAGTATAAGCATATGATAACATTTTAATTTGGAAATCATAAAATCACTTTCTTAACATGTGAATTTACATAGTTCTTAGACTGTAAAACATTTGACATTAAATAAGAAGCAGAATTTTTTTCTTATAAATTAGATATAAAAGTATAGTGGTATAGCCAGAAAGATGGAAAAATAGTTGTATTATGATTATGCTTTCCAAATATATATTAAATATATTGATGACAAATTAGGCTATATTTTGATACAGGATTCTTGCTCTTCTATTTAAGACAAGTTTTTTATATGTGAAAACAATCCTTTAAGCATGATGTTCTATTTATTTTTGGTAGATTTTATTATTTCATTGCTATCTAGTTGGGGTAAGTTACTCTAACATGTCCATTTTTCATGTTTTCCTTCCTGGTTCTCATTTCTTCTTTGTCTTTGTTCTTACTCCATAAAGGCCAAAGTAGATTATGCAGAAGATATATGGCAAGCAAACATTCTCTTTCCCTCTTCTACCATCCTTGAAATAGCAGTCTTCTCTCTTTGTTTATTAATCATTTTTGAAAATAGGTAGATATCAGAAAGTAGGCAATATTGTGGTAAATAAAGATTTTTGCAAAGGTGTTTCCAAACTGAACACGTGAAAATACTCTTAGCATTGCAGAATTTAAAAATATGGTCATTAAGGCAAATTTAACCTGATGTATATTAGCACACTAGACCCAGAATAATTGTGGCCTCTGTGACATTGGCCAAGACCACAATACAGGCATCCTGAATGCAAGGCTAGATCTGTTCTAATATTCCATGTTGTCTCAGAAAGCACCATCATTTAAGAGATACTGAACATTAACCTCATCTAAAGATCAACTGTATTAGTTTTCTGTTACTCTATAACAAATTACCCAAATGCTTAGCACCTTACAGTAATGGGTATGTATTATCTCACAAACCATCCAAGAATCAGAAATCCAAGAGTGGCTCAGCTTCATAGTTCTGTCTCAAGGTCTTCCATGGGATCGTAGTCAAGCTATTTTGGGCTGTAGTCAGCTGAAACTGAGGCTAGGGGACCTTTTTTCAAGCTCATTCATATGAAAAGAAACTTGACCTGCTCATCAGGTGGGCTTGATCACATGTAAAAAAGAATGCAATATCTTTTATAATCTAATTTTAGCAGTTACTATATCACCCTTGTCATATTCTATTGGTCATACAGACCAACCCTGGTAAAACATGCGAGGAGACTGTATAATGGTATAAACACTAGAAGAGGGGCATCGTTAGGGTCAGTCTTAGAAGTTGGCCACTGTATCTGTCTTCTGGAAGGATCTGTGGTGCTTTAATTTGGCTTCAACAGAATATTGTCTCAAGGAAATGCTGTGTAACTATTCTGAAATACTATGGCTTTTAAAACATACTCCGGATGGTTCAATGATATGGCCATTTCATTTTTCAGAATTTTCTTAGAAGATTGTACTATGCTGTCCAAAATTCAACATATAAAAGCCCAACTTCATACATATAACAGATCTTTTTTTTTTCCCAAGTAATTCAATCATGTCATTTAAATAGCCCATGTGGTTGTTTTTCTTTCTCTAAAGTAAAAGTAAAATAAAAAACCGAACTACATTTCCAAGTAAACGAATCCATTCATAATCCTCATGATGAAGCTTAAGTAGAAAAACTTATACCTTTGGCCTTATATTCAGCTATAATTAAGGATATATGTTGCTTTGACTCTTGCAAGAACTTAATGATTTCTGATAGTTTAAGTAGACCAGATCCCATGAAAGCACAATTCCCTTGGCCATACAAAAGGATAAAGCTCCCCTTAGAAATTACAGAAGTCTTCTCTCACTGTATCAATACTCCTGGATAATAAAGATATACAGGAAAGTAGTTCATGTTTTGTAAATAATTTAAAATTTTAATTTATGAGAGAGATCTCTAAACTTGATTTTATGAACCAACACAGTACCTTCTCAGGTCGTTAAAAAAAACAAAATATTTGAACTTTTCCCCAAATAAGTATTAATTAAAATATCAAAAAATATATCAAGTGTTGTGCCACATAGTTTTATAAGGAACCATGGACGATTAGGAGATGAACTCACAGTATGGAAAAAACTGGGCAAAAGTATTGCATGAATATGGGTATTTGTGTGTGTGTGTGTGTAAATGTAAAATTAAATCAAGAAAGGTCATTTCCCAAGAAATTTGTATCTAGATTTGTATTACCTGATATATTCAAATAAATATCTTAATAAAGGCAAGGCTAAAAACTGAGCATTTCTCTGTTTCAACCAATCCTCTAAACTGATATTTGGCTCATCTTTTCTAATTATTAATCAGTACATCTCTTCACAAAGAAATTTTGTTTGAGAAAATGCCTTACTTTCTTAATTTAGAAAGATACTTAACATCCTCAAGAAATGCATCAGACCTCTAAAACTTAGAAAAAAAAAATAATTACTACAAAAGTGCTCTGGGACTTAAACTATTACAGAACTCTTTTAGCTTATTCCCGCATAGTAAGCGGTGTGTAGTAAGCTGCTTCATTTCCCGGCTCTGCTATTATTATCCTGATTCCTCAGGGGAAAGCTTAAGTGTCTTAGATTCTCAAATGAGGGGGAAAAAACCTAAGTCTGTTATCTGCTTCAAATAAGTAGAAATAATTATGAGGCTTCTCTGACCAGATATATTTTTTTCCTTGGAGAATAAAGCAAGGCCCCTTGCAACAGCCATTATTAATGACACTGATATAATTACTATTTGAAAAAAGGAAATCTGCCCAGGAAAATCAATTACAAACCACCAAATGTTCCTTGGACTTTTCAGAGAAGTTCTCTGCCTATTGTCCCTCATGACCTCTCCATTAAGAGAATGGCTGGCTCTACTCCTAATGGCTGCCTTCAATTATTTACAGGGGATTTCTAAGCCTTGGTATTTCATATTAAAATGGCCTGAAGAGCATTTCCTGATTGTCTTTTTTGCAGAACGGAGGAGTCACTCTGGGGAAAGCAGTAATCCAGATGGTTTTGCTCTAACAAAGGTGACTCGGAACCCTCTCCAATTAGCACTACTTGTCCTGCAAACATTGGTTCTCATAAAATGAGGCAAACAATGTATGATGATGTTACTGTAACTGAGAAGTGACAGGAACAACGGTTACAATAGTCTTTAGGAGTAGTTATCTGTAATCTAAGGAAAACCTGGTCAGTGTTTATCAGCTCTTTGGTTTTTAACTGGTCACACTGAACCAGTCTCAGCTCAGCGTGTCCCATCACCATCACATCTCCCAGTGTGACTGGTGGGTTGTAATCCTGTCTTGTCTATTCTTTGCCACCTTGAAGCTTGTAAAATTAAGGCACAATTTGAAATAAAGACAAAGTGTATAAAGTGATATAAAATACATCCTAGTCGTGCTACATGTTGAGGTCCAGATATGACTTTGTGAAAGGGCCAAAGAAACTCGAACTCCTTCCTTTGTAGTGGTCACCAACTTTATCATATACATCTTTCAATTACAAATCCTACCATGTTTTTTGACAAAGCCTTTTTGACAAAGGCTATAGACAGGAAGTATTTTTTGTTTGTTTGTTTTATTAGATGAACTTATGAAGGAAGTGGTCTTTCGATTGAATAAGATCTAGGACTTGTAGGAAATTCATTTAAGGTGTTTATTTGTAGCAGACCACAAAAAGACATTTCAAAACACATCCATGTGTAGTCTCTGATCTCTATCCCTTGTTAAATTAGATGATCGGAAACAAAGTGTCCGCAACACAATAAATAAGCCCATATTCTGCCTTCAAAACAACATTGATTGACATTATTTTCTACTGATTTATTCAATAGCCTTTATTTTTTAAGGCACTCATATTTTTTTACTTGAGTAATATTTGAGGAAAAATTTAATTTTCTAACTTTAGCGTTATCTTGTTTATTGTTAAAAAATAAAATCTATTTCTCAATTTCACTTAATTGCACAACTTTTGAACCCAATTTTTGGCCCAAGTATTGTAATCTGCAGAATACAGAAATCAAAAATACCCACTCCTTTTTTATTCTTACAAATGAACATTTTTACCTTGTATCAATATTTTGTTCTAATACAGGACAATGTGATGAACAAAGATAGAAAATGGGAAGAAGGAACTAAAATATATTGGATGCCCCTGAGCTACACATTTTTGCAACCTGTCTGACAGCAAATCCAGAATTTCTTCTTTCACACCATGCTGTACACTGAACATTAAATCCAAGACTCTTTTGCAACTAAAGTTACATTAGAGTTTAGAGTCAAGTGATTTTCTGTAATAAAAATCCATTGTGGATACAACTTTAAATAATTAAAGAGATAAAACATTTTCATTTTTGGCTTAGGTACCAGCCCACAACAGCGAGACACTTAATATTAACAACTGTGGCAAAACGGGAAGACAAAAGCCTTCTAGGCAAAGAGAACACTTTTGTGAAAACCCAAGACAGAAAAGAAACCCAAGGAAGTTGTCACGTTCCAGGAAGAGACAGTTCACTAAGCTTGAATACAGAAAGGGGGGAAGAGAAGACAGACTGCAACAGCGCAGAAGCAAGCCAGCTCCCCCTGGCCCTCTTATCCTTCCTTTCTTCCTTCCTTCCTTTCCTCATTCAACAAATATCTATCAAACATTGACATGTGCTGTTTAGCACCACAGATTCAGGTTAAGGATGATATTAAATATTTTAAGTGGTGCTTTATTGTATTTAGTTAAATATGCTTAAGATATAATTAACTGTCATTAGAAATGTCATGTCTTTCACAATTATAGAATATCTTTATGTCTTTCATTAATACCATTTAAACTTTCCATTATTTTTACCCAATCCATCACTTAGGAAGTTAATTATTTTATACCTCTCATCCATTTAATTTCCTTTTTAAATGCCCAAATCAAAAAAAGGTGTTTATAAATGTCTTTCTTTAAAGTGTTTGCAATTACAAGAGTACATTTGATTCATAAATTTTATTTCCCAAAATATTCAGTTTGGGATGAATCCCAGCAAAATATTGCATTATTTCAAAATAGAAAACATTTCAAGAAATGTAGAAGTATGATCAGATGTGTATCTTAAAATCAATTATAGTTCCCATATATTTTTCATTACAATTTTATTTTATTTTAAACATATAGGTCAGTTGCAAAGTAAGGAAGATTTTTGCAGGGACAAAAGGGAATTGCAAATTACTGTAGACCTTTCTGTGACCATGCTTGTCTCCAGGTACTAGATTGTGATTCATCTTGAAATCATGTCTGATGCAGCTTTGCATCTCCAGCATCTAGTACTTGGCCAGATATAATGTAATGATTCAATTAAAGTTGAGATATAAGTGATTGTATAAAGAAATGATTTGTTACTCATAAACTTCCCCTTTCTTTTCTGCTATGTTTTTGGGGATTCTATTGGAAAAAGGCTCTATGTCAGTCTCAGGAGAAAGTGACTTACTATGATGGCAGACTAAGTATTCCTAAGGGATCTTCTTGGCAAAATAAATAGATATATATAAAGCATACTTTCAATGGCTATTTTGGTCTCACAAAAGCTAAAGGAAATATTCAAGTATTTGTTTTTTTCCTGTCCAAAATAGTAATAATAATAATAATAGTCTGAGAGTGAAGGAGAAACACACTGTCAGTCTGGTATGATGGGCTTTCTCAGAAAGCATATTTCTCAGTATTCTGAAAGTATTCTGAAAGTATTAGGCCAACAGCTAGGAGGGGGACACTCATCCGGGTTTCCTGTGCTGAGCCAAGATGCTCGAGAAAAACTGAAGCAGCACCATTTCATCAGCATCCTCCTGCGACTCATAGACATACAAGAAAATCCTCTCTGGAGAAAATGTAGGACTCAATGACAACACAGACTATGATGAGGCAATAATATAATAATCAAAGAACACCAAGCACAAGAGAAAGCAAGAAGACATGAATGAGTCATCAGAAACAGTCAGCAACAGATTTAGAATCCCACGGATTAAATATGATAAAGAACCACACATAGAACAGTTATATATAGAATGTTAAAAAAAAAAAGCAAATGCAATCATGAAAATGAGAGACAAGAAGAATAGACAGATTAGGGAAAAAGGGAACTTCTAAAATGAAAATATGTGATTATTATAAAAAGATACTCAACCAATGGATTAAACATTTATTCACTTATGTATAAATTATATATATGTCTATGTATATAAGATGCATACATATGTATACATATATGAAATTTATATATACACATATTATAAATAATAATAAGAGGAGACATTTAGGAAATTTGAAGATGTATCTGAAAATGTTGTCCAGAACTCAGCCCAAAGAGACAAGTTAAAGGAAATTTTATAAAAGAAGACTAAAGAGATGTGAGAAATAGAATAACAAAATCAAATATACACTGAACAGGATTCTAAGAAAGAAAAAACAAAATGGAGAGCATGCAGTACTTACACTCATAACAAGTACGAATTTTCTAGAACTGGTGGATCCACAAATTAGAACATATTTAAAATAGGAAAAATAACTCAGGTTAGAGTTAGGAATTTTTTAGTACAACTGCAGCTTATAAAGAAATAAACAAAGAGGACAACTTTTAAATTAGTGAGGCTTATCTGTCATTCTGTTGACAAAAGAATGACAGAATTAAAGCACATTTCTTAGCACAACAGAAAACAGAAGATCGAAGAATATTACCTTCAAATTTTTGATCAGGACCACTCGTCAACCCAGAATCATCTATGAACAAGGGTAAAATAAAGACATTTAGAGATAAACAGAGTTTGTCATCAAAAGACCTACCATGGGGGTGCCTGGATGGCTCAGTCATTAAGCGGCTGCCTTCAGCTCAGGTCATGATCCCAGAGTCCTGGGATCGAGCTCCACATTGGACTCCCTGCTCAGCCAGAAGCCTGCTTCTCCCTCTCCCACTCCCCTTGCTTGTGTTCCCTCTCTCACTGTGTCTCTCTCCGATGTCAAATAAATAAATAAAATCCTTTAAAAAAAGATGCCTATTATGTAGGAACTCCTAAAGGATGGCTTCAGTAAGAAGAAAAATTATTCCAAAAGGAGAATATAAGAAGCCTGAGTGGCTCAGTCATAAAGCATCCAGAGGTCATGATCTCAGTCCTGGGATGGAGCCCACATTGGGCTCCCTTCTCAGTGGGAAGCCTGCTTCTCCCTTGGGCTCTGTTGCTCCCCCAGCTTTTGCTCTCTTGCTCTCTCTGTCAAATAAATAAATAAAATCTATGAAAAAAATTCAGATCTTCAAGTTTAAATAGTCTTAGAAGCCATTTTACCAAACTTTCAGGGAACACATCTTTCCAAACATATGCAAACACTTTCAAAGAACAGGAAAAAAGAGGGAATTCTGTGAAACATACTCTATATGACCAGAATAACCTTAGCTGAAGCAACCGTAGGAGAAATAATTACAGGCAAATCTCAGAAACAAAATTACAAAATTCTAAACTAAACACTAGCCAACAAATCAAACAGATTATTTAAAAAAGCAAACCAAAAAAAAAAAAAATGAGTAGGTTTATTTCAATAATGCATGAGAGTTTTAGCAGAAAATAATTTATAAATATAACTTTTGTTAGGAGATTAAAGGAGGAAGTTCTCAATAGATACAGAAAAGGCATTTGATATCTAATACCTATTCTTGAGTGGAATTCTTAGAAAACTAGGAACATAAGATAACTTCTTTAAGGTAATTAAAACCAAGAAAATATCCTTCTTAGGGAGGAAATATTAAAGTAAATCTCCTAAAAATAGGAACTTTATGAAAATGCCTATTATCATTGTTTCTACTAAATATTATAGGTTCTAGCCATTTCAATTAGGTGAAAAGAAATTATATAACATAGTCATATGAGTTGTAAAAGGAAAACTTACATTATCTCAGATACAACTTTGTACATAGAAATTTTCACCAAATTTACATACAAGATGTTTAAATAATTTGTATCAAAGCAGCTGGTTATAAAAGTTCAGTTGCATTTCTACTTACCAGCAACAAACAGCAAATGTAATTTTTAAAGAAATTACATTTGCAATAGAAACATAATCTGTGAAGTATTGGGAAAAAACCTAAAACATATCTCAACAAATGCAAAACAATTATAAAACTTTATAACAAGATATTTTAAAATACTCAAGTAAATGGAGAGTTTGCATACATGGTCAGTGAAACTGTCTTAGAAAGAGGTCATTTTTCCATCAAATGATATGTAGACTCAATCCAATTCTAACAAAAACTCTCACATGTCTTTTTTTTTTTAAGATTTTATTTATTTATTTGTTAGAGAGAGAGAGAGAGAAAGTGCAAGCTCAGGCAGACAGAGTGGCAGGCAGAGGCAGAGGGAGAAGCAGGCTCTCTGCCGAGCAAGGAGCCAGATATGGGACTCGATCCCAGGATGCTGGGATCATGACCTGAGACGAAGGCAGCTGCTTAACCAACTGAGCCACCCAGGCGTCCCTCACATGTCTTTTTGTAGAAATTTACAAACTGACTGTAAAATTAACATGGCAATGAAAATAAAAGAGGGACAATGAGGGGTACCTAGGTAGCTCAGTCAGGTCAGTGTCTGACTCTTGATTTCAGCTCAGGTCTTGATCTCAGGGTGGTGAGTCTGAGCCCCGGGTTGGGCTCCAGGCTAGGCATGGAGGGACAATGATTGAACAAGACATTTCTGATGAAAATAAGTCAGGACTACATGCCTTCACAGATATGTACTATAAAGTTTAGTTATTAATGCTAAATGATGTTGCTATAGAGTGAGAGAACGTGATGAAAGTAACCTAACAGAGAACCCAGAAGCAGATCTACTATGTATGGACCTTAAGCATATGACACAGGTGACATTGCATATCATTAGGGAAAGAATAGCTTATTTATTATATGATGCTAGGCAATCTATATTGGAAGAAAAGAAGAAAGAAACAAACTGGATTCCTACATCAAACCGCTTAAAAAAATTAAGTCCAAATATTCTAAGGACATAAATGTGATAAGAAAATACTTTTTAAAAAAGATTTTATTTATTTATTTTAGAGAGAAAGAAAGAGAGAGAGTGAGTGGGGGAGGGGCAGAGGAAGAAGGAGAGAAAAAATCTCAAGCAGACTCCCCACTGAAAGCTGAGCCAGACACAGGGCTCAATTTCACGACACTGAGATCATGACCTGAGCCAAAAATCAAGAGTCAGGTGCTTAACCAACTGAGCCATCCAGATGCCCCAAGAAAAAACTTTTAAAATAGAGTACTTTTAGAATATTTTAGAAGAAAAATATGGAATAATATTTTTCTCACCTTGAGTAAGAAAAAGTTTTCATAAATGAAATACAAGTCATTATCATAAAGACAAATTGATAAATTTAATTAATTTATTTTAAGAACTCTTTCTTTCAAAGAACCAACTAAGATTATAAAAGATAAGCCCAAAGTAGAAGACATATGCCATATATATAGCTAGCAAAGGAATTGTTATCCAAAATACATAAAGGGGCACCTGGGTGGCTCAGTTGGTTAAGCATCGGACTATTGATTTCACCTCAGGTCTTAATCTCAGGGTTGTAAGTTCAGACCCTTCATCGGCCATCACAATGAGTGTGGAGCCTACTTAAAAAAATAAATAAATAAAATAAAGAGATCTTATAAAACAGAAGAAAAAGTACAACCTAATAAAAAATAATAACCTATAAAACCTTAAATTGACTAACTAAATAAAATGGATATAATGAATAAAAAATATCAAGCTATATTAAAAATATGTGTGATTTCATTAATGATAAAGAAAATGTGAATTGAAACCACAATGAGCTAACATTTTTTACACACTAGATTAGAAAAATTAAGAAATCTGACATTTTTAAGAATTGAAGATGATGTGGAACAATAGGAACTCTTATGTTGTTAGGGTGGATATAAATTGATAAATCATTTGGGATAATAAGTTTATAAATTTCTTTATTTTCATTCAATGACTCAGCAATTTCACTGCTATGTATATACCTTAAAACTCTTACATGTGTGATTAAGACAATATCCTAGGATGTTTAAGGAAGCATTTTTTTTAGGTTTTTTTTTTTAGGTTTTTATTTAAATTCCAATCAGTTAATATACAGTGTAATATTAGTTTCTGCTGTACAATACAGTGATTCAAGAATTCCATACAACACCAGGTTGTGCATGTATGTATGTGTATGTGAGATATATAGACATACATATATATCTATATATCTATATCTTCTTTATCATCCATCAGTCGAAGATTATATATACATGTATATATATACATGTATATATATATAATCTTCTTTATCCATCCATCAGTTGAAGGACACTTGGGCTGTTTCCATGATTTCACTATTTTACATGATTCTGCTCTAAAAGATGATGTTGTTGGGGTGCATGTATCCCTTCAAATTAGTATTTGTGTATTTTGAGGGTAAATACCTAGTACTGCAATTACTAGATGTAGGATAATTCTATTTTTAACTTTTTGAGGATTCTGCACACTGTTTTCCAGAGTGGCTGCTCCAGTTTGCCTTCCCACCAACAGTGCAAGAGTTCCCCTTTCTTGCTTTAGGAAACATTGTTTAAAAAATCAATTTCATCAGGAAAGGGACTAAATTATAGTGTAGTGGGACATGAGTAATGTATAGTAGTGAAAATGAATTGATACTCTGTATAAATGTGCTTGAACATAATGTACAAATGAATGGTATGAACAGTGTAATCTCACAATATGATAAACTTAGAAACATAATACAGTCTCAGAAGACTAAGTATAGTATAATAATATTCATGAAACCTTCAAATACCTACAAAACTAAATAATGTGGCGTTCATGCACTCATAGAGATGTGACAATACTTACTTTTTAAGCAAAGATATGCCAGGCAGGCCTTTCTTGACAAATGCAGAACTCTTCTAACACACAGTGTTCTCTCTGGAGATCTCGAATGCCTGCCTAAAACTTTCAGAATTGCACTGCCATCTGAGGCATTTTCTACCCGGTCCTGTTTCCTCACCTCTCTTTTCAGAGGTGTTCTGAAAGCCCTCTTTGTCTACTTGATCTCTTTCCCATTTTACCTACACTTGCATTTCTGTCCATAAATATCTTCAGTTTCAACTTAATTTTAAATGATGATGGGGTGATTTGTAATCTGCTCACCAGAGGATTCAAACTTACACAATCAGAGAAATTTTTAAAAATTTACCTTAACAACATATATTCCTTGGAATACTGTTTGTGGGAAAACCTTTGGGAAATGCTATTTTAAGGTAAAGTTTACTGCTGCCAAGTGTAGAAATTATAAAAACATAAATGCCCATTTTAGCTCATTCAGGTTTTTATGGTAAAAAAATATTTTGGGGCGCCTGGGTGGCTCAGTGGGTTAAAGCCTCTGCTTTCTGTTCGGGTCATGATCCCAGAGTCTTGGGATCGAGGCCCGCATCGGGCTCTCTGCTCAGCGGGGCCTGCTTCCTCCTCTCTCTCTGCCTGCCTCTCTGCCTACTTGTGATCCCTCTCTCTCTGTCAAATAAATAAATAAAATCTTTAGAAAAAAAAAAATGTTTAAATGATATATGTATCCCTTTTTCCTGTAATTTTTTTTCTTTATTTTCAGAAGGAGGGCTATGGAGAAATAATAGTCATTTCCACAGTAAATCACTCCCAATGTCCTTAATATATAACTGTTCTTCTGATGTGTAGTTTTGTTTATTTTGCTGAAGCATGAACTTAAAGCAAGAGCTCTAAGGAAGAAAAAATAAAAGTAAATATTTTTGTTCTATTTTTATTAAACTTTAAACATTACATAGTTCTATAGCTAAATCAAATTACATACTTTATTACAAAACTCTTATTCAAACTGCTCGCAAAACCAACAGATTAATTATAACTCATTGAGCACCACAAAATATTCTATACCTCACAATTACCCTATAGTTAGAAACATTTTGACAACCTCATTTTTTTATTTCTATGGATGAAAATAGTTCCAATAAACTAATAAAACCAAAACCCCTTTGATATTTTTTAAGCACTAAAAGACAGTTAAATTTTCCCAAAGCACTAGCTATAAATACATAAAGAAGTATAAAACTTCTTATACATTATGAGCCAGTATTTCCACTTGGAGAAAAATCCTTAAGATAAAATATTCCAATATTTGGAAAGGTCATTCTGTACAAAGATTATACCACCATCATAATTCTAAATATTTTTTAAATGGAAATAATTCAAAGACCTAATAAGAATATTATATTAATTAATCAAACTATGAATCCCATATGATGAAATTCTAGAATTCAAGTGTGGGAAACTATCAGAGCATTAGATAAATGCATGTAGAGCAATAAGTAAACTTATAGAAATAGTTTAGAAATAAAATAGTTTATAGCTGTATAAGATATGACACATTAATCATATACCTAGAGGTGACCTCATGGGAGTTAAATCACAAATAAACTTTACAAAGTGAGCAACTACAATGTCAACAATATATAAAACACCTTAGGAAATCACTCATTCATTTATCAAAATAGGCTTTATTAAGCTCTCAGGAGGCAGACACCTGTATTGGGTATTATAAATATTTGTTGGATTAAACTTCAAATTCTGAAACTTGCAAAAAAAATCTAATTTAGAATTCATTTTCAAGTACTTATCAAGACTAGAATATACTTGGTTTCAAAATTATTATTGTATTTTTACTTGCAGCAATTAAGTAATTCTTTTGGATAGGCATATTGAAATCAAGAAGACTACATTCATTACTTTAATGATATAAAGTTTAAATGAACCTTTCTTCATAAAGCATTCATATTCATACTGGATACTTTTTAAAATGCATTTGTCTTAATGGTTTCAAATGTCCTTCCCTGGTACTCTTGTAAGGGAGGCTGAGTTAACAGCCTATTATTATGTACTCCTTACTGAGCTGTTAATAGCTTTACAGTCTTTCAAAGAATACACCTGCTGCTCATAAAAACATTTATGTTGCTACAGAATTTGGCTTGTTTTAATATCATGTATTTGCAGTGACCTTGTAGAATCCATACTAATCTTGTTTTTTAGGGGAACAAACAAAAATAGAAATCTGTCCATTTACTTGGGTATCTCAACAGAAAATTAGAAAATAATTTGATTATTGTCAGGGCTTTAATATCTGAAAAGTATTTTTCTTTAATGGCTTTAACTCTCTTGGTAATTTTATATACTATTTGAGTTTGTTTAGATTTTCATTCTTGAGATTTTGTTGTCTCAATTTATATATGTTGAAAAAGGTTTATATTCCTATAAATATCTGTATATTTTAATTAGAGATGGGTGACATAAATACTATTAGAAATATCAACATTTCCACAGATTGAAAAAAGTAAGTATTATAATTAATTCATATCTACCCTTAAACCTTTAGTAATAGAAAATTGTAAGTCTATAATGAGAAAATGTAAAGTTTTAGCTGAGGAAATATTCTGCAGTTCTTCATGGTTGAATGCACTATAAATTAATTGTTTTTGGCCAAGTTTCAGTTAGCAAAGGCAAATTGCTCCCAGAACCTATGTTTAATCCTTCTATTTCACACAAGGACATTTAAAGAAGACAATCAGTGCAATCATTATTTCCATATGTCCCTTGATTCTTAGGATTTCATGGGTATATCACAGCAGGTGGATGGATGAAATCTTTCTGTCCTAATTTAGTTATGCCTGAATGTGTCTAGCTATCACAACTGCTGTTATAAACAACTCTTTGGTAATTTTCCTCCTATTTAGTGAATTATGCATCATAACAGTTTTTATCTTAGCATGTTTAGCAACTTTATATTTTAACAAAAAGACCATGTATAGGCTTAGTTCAGTTTTTGGTTAGCATAATCATGAAGGTCTTTTATTGCTGCCCAGCAACAACATGGCAAATAAATGGAAGTAGTTGGCAGACATATAATCCCTCTCAGCTCCTGAAACATGTCACATTCAAAGATTATTACATTCAAATCACAATTTAAAATCTCAGATTGGTGTCATTATCCCAGTGAAGGTAACATTAACTAGTCAACTGATCATGTCCACAGAAGCAAGTAACTGACTTGAGGCCCAAGTCACTGACTTGAAGAAAGTATCTGTCATTTGAAGAAATCTGTAGACATTTGTGTTATTCTCACATACAGGTCTTACCTGCACACCTAATCATCTAAGGCCTCAGACACCTGGACACGTGGCAACTTATCCTACTAACTTACTTGACATTGAATTAAAAAATGAAAGTTTCTGTGGTTCTGAGTGATTAATTTACTAACTGACAAAAGCAATTTTCATCCACTAACTTACAATAGAGCTCATTATTAAAATTATACACCAGGTGCCTCAGGGTGTCTGCCTTCACTTCAGGTCATGTCCCTGGGGACCTGGGATGGAGTCCCGCATTGAGCTCCCTGCTTAGTGAGGAGTCTGCTTCTCCCTTTGCTCCTCTTCCCTGCTCCTGATCTCTCCCTCTCTCTCTCATGCTGTCTTTTCTCTCTCAAATAAATAAAACTCTTAAATAAAATAAAATAAAATAAAAATGTCCTACTCTAAAAATAAAAAAAAGATGTTTCCAGAAACTACATGGACATCTTTTTAGTAACAGCAACAGCAACAATAATCATTCTATCTTACATGTAAAAATGGTGTTCCAGTTTAGAAATCGCTTTCATATACATTCTTATTTGATCCATTACAATGAATTTGTGCAATGGGTGGAGCTGAGGTTTTTATGTTCATTTTTTCATCTTATTATACTGTGGCTCAGAAATATTATGACACACTGAAGGTCATCTGTCCTGTGAGTCACAGAAAGATGGCCTTGTGTCTCTGCATTCTGATCCAGTGCTTTAAACAGTAAGATCACTCAGTTTATCATTAATATAGAAGATCCTGTTAAAACTATAACAGAATTAGAAATCCCTATTTAAAGCCTAGAAAAGTTTTTGTCTTCTGATTTGTAGCATAGCTGTCCTCCTAAACTATGATGAAAAAATTGAAATGAAAATACAAATAAAAGAAATTAGTTTGGCCAATTCTTTCTAGGTTACCTTCATAGATGAGTTTAGATACATAATTTCATTGTTGTGATAGAAGAAATAACATTTTCATTCTTCCAAATGATCCTCTTGGCTTATGCAAAGAGAGAGATGGAATATATGTCTTGAGCCCACTAGCAGTAATAAATGCCATAAAGCAATAATAAATTGTAATCTATCTCAACTTTTGCCAGACTAAGTACTTTGAATTTCAGACGTTCATATACTGTGGTTAGCACTGTGGATTATTTATGATATATAGAATCTAGATTAACTGTTTTCTGTTTTCTTTACATTTATGTTTGTCAATATATTAGTAAAAAGGGAATATAATATCTAACATACTTAATTTATAAAATTCTTAGTGATATGTGGCTATATTGAAATACTTGATAGTGGAAGCTACACAGTGTAATAAGACAGAATAGACACTCTGGATTCAAATCCCAGCCCTAACCCGAACTTCCTGAGTGACCCTGGGCAACTTACAACCTCTCTGTAAGTTTTGTCATTTGTAAAACTTACTTCATAGAGTAGCTCTGCGGATTTTCTGAGTATGGGAGTACTTACAGAGCCTGCCACATAGTAAGTACTAGCAAAGAGTTACCATTAAGAAAAAAATTTTAAGTGCATTATGTTCTGTTTATATTTTCAGTTGATTTGTTTTGACTAATTTAACCTGTCACTTCAAGCTAAAAATTCATAAATCCTTCCAAAGAAAGAGATAATTGAGATATTTCAGTTGAGTAAATTTTGTATGTTATGATAGAATCTTCAAAATGCCATCAGCAAATCTAGTGACAAAAAATAGGATCAATTAACTGCTCCTATAAGATCGGGGACTATGAAACGCAGATTAATGTTCAATCTGCTTGTTCCAGTTACCCATTACTGCATAACAAACTGCTCCCCAAATGCAGCCACTTTAAAAATAACAATCTGTAAATATTATATCTCATGCATCTGTGGATCTGGAATTTGAACCAAATACAACAGGGCCAGCCCATCAATGCTGCAGTTTCTGGAACCTCAGCTGAGAGGATAGAAAATAGCCGAGGGCTTGGGAACACCTGGCAACTGGCCTTGCATCATCTTCTCTTTATCCTCTCCTCTCCCTCTTCCTCTCTTCCTTTGCACTCCCGCTTTCTCTTCCTCCCCTCACCTCATGACTTCTCTCTCCAAAGGCCCTCTCCATGGTTTTCTTGGGATTCCATGAAGTTCAGCAGTCTAATCCTACTTCCTATATTGCACTGGAGTTCCAAAATAAAGTTGAAAATGGCCAGTGTCCTTAGAGGCTGAACCAGTAACTGGCAGTTTTGTCACTTCTACCTTCCTGATCAAATCAGTCACAAGCTAGACCAGATTCCAGGGTGAGGGCCAGAGTCCTGACTTTTCAGTAGGAGCAGTGTGAAAGAGTTTGCAGCTATTCTTATTTGCCATACTACTTGATTTTAGACCTGCATAATATTACATTATGTGCTTTGCTTCTAATTTATACTAATGTAAAAAAAATATTTTTCAGTTCTGGGCCAAAGCAAATTTGTTCATTTTGAATATGTATGAAATGCTGAAAATTCAGTCTTTTTAAATAATTAAACCTAAAAATATTGCAGAGCAAAAAAATAATAATAATTCATAAAAGTAAAGGAGAGAAAACTTCCACAAAGTTTTCCCAGTTCTTTGAATTTGGACTATATATTATGTCGTGTCAGTGTATTCATTACAAATAAAATAGCTGTACAGATCAAATTATCCAAACTTGGAAATGAGATATCTGCTTGCCCAAGGAAAAAGCATCCATTACTAACTAGCACCACCAACTCTCCCAAGTACAAACTACATAAATATTTAAAATGGGCAACATCTGTGGCCACAGAACAGTGACAGCTTTACTATGTTGGGATTATTTTTCCTTTTACCCTCAGTTTAACTTATTGCTTCATCATATGTAGTTTTCTTTCATTCTAACTTGATTTCAAAACTGGTTTATGTATATGAGTAAATAAATAATACATATCCTCTGTTTGATAAAGATGAAGATTAAAATGATGTTACTGGGAAATGAGATTGCTTTGCCTTCAATTCCTCTACATTTATTTAACACTGTCTGCGGTCATTGATATATTTACAAGTTCCTTTGGTTTCAAATACCCATGTTGGAAATAGAAGAACAGTGTATAGGGGTGTGTGTGTGTGTGTGTGCGTGTTTTCTGTGGGAAATTGTCAACTACAGCAATCTATTTATTACTATTATATTACTTATTTTCTCCCAGGAATGAAATATTACTTAGTTTTCAGTCACAGTATCTAGATAAACTTACATTTCACTATAAATCTTGAGGCATTCATTTGATGCACATTTTAATATTACCAATCCTCTGAGAAAATTCAAAATCAATGACAGTGTTAGATCATTAAGTGAGAACATTGCGTTATTTAGAGCATAATGTGATACTTTTCAAGTCAAGATGATATCACTTCTAAAGAAAGTTTTAAATCTTCTGGGAGGTGGGACTATGTTCCTTGAAACTTAAATTACTATTTGTAGCTCCGTAGATCAATCTTAACAGATATCTTTGTTTTAATTTTGAACAAAACAAATATATCTGTCACCAGATCACAATTAAGACCATAAACAAATATAAAAAAAGTTAAAGTTTCATCATGGTGACAAAAGCTATTTAAATGGAAAAGATAAAAATGAAAAATAAATCTGCAAAAAGTGTTTCTTTCTTATTCCAAGTGAGGTTAAGGAATTCTCATGCTTGTATATTTAAATGACTTCCTGCTTTCTTTTCAATGGGAGAAGCAGCCCTTATATCACGTTTTGTGGCCAATTTGGACAAATGCAAGACTTTACCTGCTACTCACAAATGATACTGCTTCCAGTGGAGGCTTTTGTACAAAATATTTTTGTTTTGTTTTGTTTTCTTATTCTACAAGCATTCTCCTCCAGTGAAATTCTACCCATCTTAACTTCCTTATTTACTTCGATTCTATTGGAAAATCTAGCAACCATGAGTTGGTTTTAGAGGCCAGCCACCTGCATTTGCTCTAGCTAACTTATTTTCAAAGATTTGTCTTCTGCTATCCTTTATTTTTCTTACCTATTATGTATTTCAGTTAGCACTATTGTGAAAAATCTGCTTTCTATTTTTGCTTTTTAAAAAACAGATTCTCTTTTCTAGCTGTGTTATTTTTTAAATCCACATTGCAGTTAGGTAGAATTAATCAAGACACCATGCATGACTTGCCTTTCTAGTTTTATCCCACTCCATTCAGCCATATTGTTCTAATAATTTAACTTTGAAAACATTCAGTTTGAGATTTAGAATACCATTTATATTTGAAGAGGTCAACATGTGTGTATTAATGTTTCCAAAGATATTTAGTGTTCTTTTTCTCTCTAGGTTTCATTTATTACTAACTTATCCTAATTTTATTTTCAAAGTTGTTTTTAATCTAGCTTTTAGGTAGCTGTTTTATTTTTTAAAAGATTTTATTTATTTATTCAGCAGAGAGAGATCACAAGTAGGCAGAGAGGCAGGCAGAGACAGAGGGGAAAGCAGGCTCTCTGCTGAGCAGAAAGTCCCGCTGTGGGGCTAGATTCCAGGACCCTGAGATCAGAACCTGAGCAGAAAGCAGAGGCTTTAACCCACTGAGCCACTCAGGCACCCCTAGGTAGCTGTTTTAATAGTTGGTCTAAACTACAGACTTCAGGAATTTGTAAACTTTTCTAAAAATGTTTAATTATAATCCTTAAATATTCTTCTGATTATGAATTTTCCTTCTCATTTCCTCCCTTTAGATAAAATAATCTTACCAACCTTCAATACTCTAATACATATGATTTTTAATGTCTTATTATTACATATATTTCCTCCTTTTTCTATCTGTATATGCATTGCTATGACCAAATTTACATGTTTTAAAACTCATACAAAATTATCAAAAGCATTAAGAATTAATTGCAAATTTAAAATTATCTATAATATACTTTTAAGAAAATCATTAAGGACTTTTGAGTGGGAGGACTTTCTTCAGGGATAGCTATCAAGCCTTAAACATTTAATTATTGCTTGAATACCATTATAAATATTTATAGAGGTATAGAGCACAAAAGAAAAGCCTATATCCCATCTGTATGAAGGTAAGTTACATGGAGACAGATGGGAATATTAAAACTGAATAAATATTAAGAGATATCTATTAATAGATATTTCAACAAAATCTTAGTTTTTTATAAGCATACAGTTTTGCAAAATATATTTTGGTAAGTACAATCTTGGATGTTCTCCGCAGTGTTCCTAAAAAAACCAAGCCAGCTATACTGACGTAATATTATTGCATTTACATTGTGGAAGTACTATAAGCCTGCAAAACAATTTTTCTCATCTGTCATTTGAATTGTCATTAACTTGTGCTAGCTGATTATAAATTGTTATACCAATAGATGAAATTTTGAAACTGAACTTATAGAGCAATAATTCATTAATTTCTCTTCAATCATTTGGCTAATATGAGAGCCTATAATATTCTAGGCATTAAGCAATGAGAATATAAAAGTTAAAAGGGAAACAAAACACAAACAAAATTTCTTAAAAGACCTCTCATCAGCATCTGTAGAATTACCTTAAGGCACAAGCCTATCATTGCCCCAAATTAAATGAACCACCTACCGATAATAGTCCTAAAATAAAGAAATTGTGCTATACAACACATCTGCTGGAGCCTGTAAAAAGGTTTTACACATTATTTTCCTTTATCCTTACAGCAAGCTTGACCCTTTGAGGTGATATAACCTTCCCAAGTTTCACAGATGAACTGGCTATAAGTAGAATCCCACTGGTCTTATCCTAAGACCAGTATTTTCTAAAGATCACACAATAACTGTTTAACCATTTCTCCTAATAGTATATTTAGCTACTCTTTCAAGCAGTTAATTATCTACATATAAGTTTTCTGATAATCAATTATGAATGATTAATTCCAGATCAATATTCTTCTATCATCAGGTGTCCATTTGTGCCATCTCCTACTATCGCTTAACATTTAATATTCAAGGAATACATTTAATTTTCACTAGAGGTGAAACATGATATATATTGGTAAGAATATGAGAAAAAAATCATGAATGCATTTCAAAGTGATTTGGGGTTACCTCCTATTTTGGACCACTGGGGCTAATCAAAAGTTGATTGTTGTAAATTATAGCCATGGTATGCTAAATGATACTTCTCCAAAAGTGCTGTCAGAAAGTAGTTGTGTGCTTAGAATACTGGCTTCTACATTTTTCTTATTTATGCATCATTAGTAATTTTGTTATAGCAGTGGCCAGTTTTTACCTAACAAAACATGTCAGAAAACTCTACCCACTAGTGTAAAATACTCTATCAACTAGCTTGTTAACCCCTTCTTCTTCCAAATTACAATTCTGCCTTATGTACATCAATAAACGTGAGAAAAGAATAATCATTCTAGCTTCTTTGTGTCTCTGGGGCAAATCACCTTTGTTGAGCACCAGGCCCATCTCCCCAGCTGGTGGGGTTAGCTTTGATCTGCTCACAGGAGAATCAGTGTGAGCTAGAAGCCATCCTTTGCTGTGCTTCTACTTGGAAGCAACAGTTTCAGCATCCAGTTCCCAATGATATGTGAGCAGAACTATATCAGATACCCTCTGTGTTAAATGATTTAGGTATTGTTCTACGGATATCAATGACTAGATGTATATTAAACTCTAACTATGCATCCAGCCCTCCTTTGCTTTTTTGTTTTTGGTTTGTTGAGGAAAATACAGACCACATGTCTGAAGAAATTGCAGTCTGCTTGGGGATAGGTATTGACACACACTGAAGTAACTAGAAGAAGGGACCAGGTTGTATAAAATTATTTCATGATTCTTTGAAATCTTTCTAAAAATCAAAACCAAGTTCTTAAAATAAACAAGCTTGCCAAGTTGGTGGAAAATGTTACTTATGGAAGAGATTTTTTAATGATGAGACAAGACTAGATATAAATTTATAATAATAAAGGCAAAACAAATTTAATAGATAATTTTCTCATAATTACCAAAATTAAACGAAGACAATCAGAATATAGGATAAAATAAATTTTAAAAGATGGTTAATATCTATTCCCAAGATGGTCCATTTCAATTACGTTTTCAAGAAATAGATAATTCCCATGTTATATAAATTATTCCAGAATATTACTAAGGGGAAAGTTTCATTACATTCTCTCAATACAATCTAATCCAAATATCACAACCAGAGATTGATAATAAAAATAGGGAAAATAAAAATAGGAAAATAGGGGTGCCTGGATGGCTCAGTGGGATAAGCCTCTGCCTTCAGCACAGGTCATGACCTCAGGATCCTGGGATCGAGTTCCGAATTGGGCTCTCTGCTCAGCAGGGAGCCTGTTTCCCCCCTGTCTCTGCCTGCCTCTCTGCCTACTTGTGATCTCTCTGTCAAATAAATAAATAAATAAAATCTTTTAAAAAATGGGAAAATATAAGAAAACTGTAGGCCAAGATCACCTATAAACATAGGTTTAAACATTCTAGCTGAAATATTACCAAATTGCAACCAAAATTGCAATAAAAATTTTAATACTATATTGTGAACAAGAATTAACTAGTAGAATTTATCTGAGGAATGCAAAAATAGTTCTTCATAAGTGAAAGGTGAAAAAACATATAATGAACTTGGAAAATACAGATAAATTTTTTGTGACATTCAGAATCCATTTCACATTTTAAAAACATAATACAAATGCAATTACAGTATAAGGAAAAAGAAGATAAGTCTTCAGCTGGTTATCAACAGAAACCTAAGTCAGATGTGATTATATTTAACAGTTGCACATTAATAGCCATTCCATCAAAGAAAAAAGGAAAATAAAGTTCCTGCTTTTACTTCTATTATGCAATATTCTGCTAAAGTCTTAGCATTGCAATAAGAGAAGAAATGTAAGAAATTTTCCTTTTGGTTTCTACAATAAAATGTTATGGGTTTATTCTCACAGGTTTTGCATAATTTTATCATATACTCAAGTATTATAAGGTTTTTGTTGACATAGTAACTGGAATGTTTAAAGCAGATTTTTTTTTTTTTAAAGATTTTTATTTATTTGACAGACAGAGATCACACAAGTAGGCAGAGAGGCAGGCGGAGTGGGGAGGGGAGAAGCAGGCTCCCTGCCGAGCAGAGAGCCCGATGCGGGACTCGATCCCAGGACCCTAGGATCATGACCCGAGCCGAAGGCAGCGGCTTAACCCACTGAGCCACCCAGGCGTCCCTAAAGCAGATTTTAATTGGTCACTGCTGGTATATAGGAAAACCACTGGTAATTGTATGTTGGCTATCTAGCTGACTTCACTTATTAGTTGTGAATCTTTTCAGTTAATTCTCTGGGGATTTCTGGGTAGAAAATCATAAATGGCAGATAGAAAATGAGGTTTATTCATTCAATCATTACAAGAGACAGTTCCCACATATTTTCCCACATATTAAGGAAAAAATATTGCTTTCAGTTTTCAGTAAGATAATTAAATTATGTTTTAGGAAGAACCTTTCTGTATACCTTAAGGTTTGGTTAGAGTAGAGTAAGATTCTTTCTCTCTAAAGATTTCTTAAGGGGCGCCTGGTGGCTCAGTCAGTTAAACGTCTGCCTTGGGCTCATGTCACGATTCCCAGGTACTGGGATTGAGCCCCAGGTCTTCTGGCTCCTTGCTCAGTGGAGAGTCTGCTTCTCGGCCTCCCTCTGCCTGCTGCTCCCCCTGCTTGTGCTCTCTCTCTGTGTCAAATAAATAAATAAGGTCTCTTTAAAAAATTTAAAAAAGATATCTTAAAAAAGATTAGATTAGCACTTCAGTGGGATAAATTCAGGCAACTAATAAAAGAATAGAGATGGATGAATTTTTTAGTACTATGAGCTCTTTTATGATTATGCCTATTTTACAAGCATGCTAATACTTCAATTTCTATATCTATGCCTACTTCTATAGCACTTGGGATTCCACATCAGTAATCAACAGATTGCATCATCAAAGTGAAGATATGAAAAATCTTAAGAAATCTTTCAGCCAGGGTATGATATATAAGTACCTGCCTCCATGTAGTGCTCATTCATATAGGGACCTGTGAAATAAAATCCACCAGATCCAGTATCTCTCTCCTTTGGGAAACAAGCATTACACCCTGAGCAGATCTAGTACTCTAGCTTTCCTTTTCCTAAGGTCATGTGAAAGAATTTTCTTTTAATCAAGTAAAGTATTTTCAGGATTTGCTAATATCATTGTTTAGGCAACAAGATTCTTTGATAACCATTCAAACTTTGTTTTTAGGCCATGCAATTCTTGATTTTTCAGGAAAAAAAAAATATTTCCGCAGATAGTAAGTCATGTTCTGACTTACTATTAAAATGTGGTTTTAATTTGTTTAGTTTTGAGGGGATTATTGTGGAGATGTCTCCCATGGGCTTCTATCATATATTGTTTAAAGAATGTGTGTTTGCCTCTGGGATTGAGAGACAGAGTGAGAAAGACAGACAGACATAGAAATTAGAGATGGAGAAAGACAAGGGATTAAAAAATTACTTAGGTAATTCCTAACAGAGCTGTTAAAATCCACTTGCAATACTGTTTTATTTTCTCAGGAATTATAGCTTCAGTCTGCTAGCCAATAGAACAATAACTTTACCATTGGCTTAATTAGAACATTGCTAAAATAATAATGATAGCAGTAAATAGTAATAATAATGATTATGATAGTAAAGTGCTGATTTTTTGGCCTATTTCTGATCATTTTACACTTGGTATGACTTGAAAGGATAAAAGAAAATCCAGCAGTTCTTTAATCTGTCCTCTTAGTACTATTCTATGAATAAAGCCATTCAGGTACCTTCATACATCAAAAGTTCTAGAAGGATCTTCTGGACCTCATCAAATAAATTGTATTCCCAGCCCTGAACAAGAATAGTTTATGTTCCATGCAAGATTAGGTGAGTTATAAGCCCCCTGTATTTCCTGGAATCTGTCTATAGGACCCACTATAAAAAAGAAAAAGAGACTGAAAATAAAGACAGGATGCATGGATGTGTTAACCATAGTAGAAAATAATTTTATCTTTGAAAAAAACTAGCTAAAACCTTTAATGTTGAAAATTGTATCTCTCATTGAGGAGATATTCCTATAAAAATATTCTGATGCCATCAAATCATTACTATCTGGATCACTAAATTTGAAGTTATTTCTAGTGATTAGATGATCAAAAATGTAAATGTAAAATGTAAAGACATGACCTTGGCTCAAAGTCTAATTTATAAGCATATTTGCCCTGGACACATCTGTCTTAATTGGATATAGTGAAAAAGCACATCTTGAATGGAAACTTTTAACTAGTTATGTGACTTGCTTTGGTAAGTGACTTATTCTTTTTTTGACCAGTTTCATTGTATGTTAGGTGAGAATAAAAATATTATCAGTTCTTCTTGCTTCACAAGGTTTTTAAGAGTATTATATAAAGTAAGTGTATTGTAAAACATTACATAAATCATGGTTCTCTTATGATTGCTGATCTATCTTTATATCTAAATATTTGTAGAAAAATGTCTACAACAATTTTAATCATACCTATCATCCAAATAATTTAAAATTAAATGGTAAAACAAAGAGGAAACATCTTACATAAGTCTCACTGGACCCAAAGATTTTAAGAGAAAGCAAACCAGCTAAATGATGACCACTTTGTGGACCTATTGATTCTACTTCCACTGGTGGGAGTGGTAAACCAAGAGTGAGATAAGGAGTGATGAGAATGAGTCACAGTAGAAGAGAGGGGCCTTGTATTTCTGACATAAAAATAATTATAGAATTTAATTACTTAGTTAGAAACTTGGTGATTATGTAACATACATCTGTTAGAGTGCCCTAGAGCCCTCCTTAAATATAGTAGGCATTCAGGGTCTCTGGAATGAATGAATTTGCTATATGAATAAGTCAAAGTCTTCAAGGTGACTTAAGAAGATACATAATGGAAGCAGAACCAAAACCAAGCCCAAGGCAAGAAAATTCCAACCCAGAATTCTCTATATGCTGCCTTTTGTTGATACAGGCCATGCTACCACTGATTTTAGAAAGATGTAGCCATATGAACTGGGCATCTTAGCCTATTTCTTTTCACTGTTATGGTTTTTAGATTAGATGCTAATAGGATCCAGAATCTGGCAAGAACATCCCTTTTAGTTACTATGAAGAGTTGACATCTACAGAGATAAAGCTAGATTCAGTAGTTTAGGTAAACAAAAGGTTGAATGTGACAGTAAATCTAGACTCCCCCCAAAGCCTTGATTCTCAGCAGCTGGGAAGGAGCAGTGTCTGAGTCTAAGGGGTAGGATCTACTCATGGAAAAAGAACAGGAGACGAGGTCAGCATCTCTAGAGATCGGGTCATGCACATTATGTTTGAGAATGACACCTGTTCACACTATTTTGTTCTGAACTATTTTAAAAATATATATAGATACAAGTTATAAAATGGAAATTATATATATATATATCTAATTTTTAAATGATATGCATAACGATATATTAAAATACATCATTATTAATTTTTTTTTCTCACAACTGGTACTATTACTCATGCTCATCCAAGGAGAAAGAGTGCAACAAGCTGTTTTACTTTCAGCAGCAAACCGTATGCAAGAGACTGCCTGTGTGCTCAGCCATGAGCATCCACTATCTTATCCATAGTTCAGTGCAACCAGCGGTGTTTTGCTTCACTTTATGCCACTTATTTACTGCCTGAAAACTTTTCTTGAACCATAAAACTGTACAAATGACAATCTTAGATCTGTCTACCACAAGGAATTAAAAAATCATATAGTTTTAGAAATACTTAGAACTGATTGATAATACACCATATAAAAACTTACAGTGTAGTACTTAGAGTGAAACTAGTAGACTTACTTTGTATATTTGAAAAAGATATACTGACAATTAATGAATTAAGCATGAAATGCAGGAAGTTAAGACTGAATAATTAACACAAAGAAAGTAGAAAGAAGTAAGAAAATTTATAGTAAGAGCAGATATTAAATGTAATAGAAGACAAAGATGCAATTAGATAAACAAAACCAAAAGTTGTTTCAAACCTCTGGAAAGCTTGATCAAGGGAAAAAAATACAAAATTAAATAAAATTAAGAACACGAACAGGATTTCACTACAGATTTAGTGAAGATGAAAAACGTATTTAAGAGTTTTATGAACAACAGGATGGATTACCTAGCAGATTGAACACATGCATGTCATAAAGCCAGCAATTCCACTGCAGTACAAACTCCAGAAAAACTTGCACACATATCCCACTCGAACATGTCCAGGAACCAGACTGTGAGGAGGAATAAAGAGGTCTAGATGGTTCTGTGGCAAAGGATGGTGACAGCTACTTAGAATTGGAGTTGATATACCAGCAGAAGCATTAGCCAAAGTTCCCGGACTATAGGGTGCTATGATTGTAATGGATAGTGCTAACTTGGTTTCCCAAGAGCTTGGAAACACCAGGAAGGAGGACTGCTGCACACTGGAAGGAGGAAGCCTTCATGAATGCTATTTTCCGAGTCCTCCTCTTTGGTATGCTGAGAAGGGGCAAGATGTTGAGACTAACAGTCAGCACAGCACTGCTGTGATTCAGGCTGAGGAACCATGGAAGCACATTTCCTGCTTGAGGATTTGTATTCCAGAGATGGAGCAGCTACAGTTACACTTTTGTATATAACAGCAGAAATGATAAAAGCTGTTTGCAAAAGGTGTCCTTTCTTCCTTGTAACTTTACTAAGTAAGAAATTACTATTTAGCTACATTTTGATGAAGCAACAAAGACAGTGTGCCACTGTGTGCTGCCATTCTAGGAGAAGATTTTTGAAATCTGTATCTTCTCCCTTTAAGGATAAGACGAAGTTTATTTTTTCAGGGCTTTACAACTTCTTTCTCAGTCATCATTTTATATTGCGAACTACCACTCAAAATACACCCTTACGTTGCAAGAAATTCTGTAAAAGGTGGACTCTTCTCTTGTATGTGAGATTGAAAATCCAAAAAGTTTGGCAAATTTCTAACTAGAAACAATATCATCAGAAATAGTGCATAAGCAATTTTTTTTCTCTACTCTGCAATATGGGTGTTAAGCTCCCTAATTGTTAAGTCCTTGATTTATCTCCTTCTTTCAGCACTTAATTGATTACTACCCTCAATGACTGAGGGTACAGACTTTATTTCTTTGGATTTTATGCTAGGTAGGTATATATTTACTTCTTAAACTCAAAATTACTTTGAGATAAATATAAACTGCTATGTCAGTTTTGTCTTTTTTAGTTAAATGTCGCTATTGTTAACTCATTTTTTTTTCCTTTGCATTTTGTGTTCAATAAATAGTTCTATTTGGGATATAGATGACAAATTCAATCCCTCAGCTAGACTCAAAAGAACCATGTAGCATATAATGTTCTGACAAATAGGGCCATAAAATTTAAAAATGATCTTAAAGAATAGGATATTTTTCACAAAAGTAGCTTAAGGGAAATGATTTTCATAGTTCTAAATCTTAAAGCATCCCCAGCAAATAAATGGAGTTTGACACATTGTACACATGTGTAGATTTTTATAACTTCATTTGTTAATCTGGAAGATCTGAACAACAGAGATTTTCAGGGAAAGGCTAAATGAAATCTTGATGAGAATATTATAGATAGAATTTAGGCATCAAATGAGTGATTCAATTAATGATCTTGAAAGTCATTTCCCTCCCTGAGAATTTCTATTGTTAGATTTATGAGAATAGTGGAGAATTAACTTAAGAACCTGGTGGCCTACTTTGACTTATGAATTTAGAAGAGTTACTCATACAAATAACAGTTTTTTTTTTCAAGATACCCTATTAAAATATCATTATAAAGTTATTGAACAGTGACCCTGTACAAAAACAGTATTAAATTTAATTTGTCTCCACCACCAGCATATTGTGGACAGTCTCTTTTATGTTCAGGTAAAATGAACTATTCTGTTCTGAGCCGGTGGGCAAGAGAGCCCCCTTGAGGGGCGCTTGGGTGGCTCAGTTGGTTAAGCACCTGCCTTCTGCTCAGGTCATTATCTCAGGGTCCGGGGATCGAGCCCCGCATTGGGCTCTCTGCTCAGCGGAGAGTCTGCTTCTCCCTCTCCCCTGCTCATGCATTCGCTTTCTCTCTCTCAAATAAATGGATAAAATCTTAAGAACATAAACATACACTATTAAAAAAAGAGAGAGAGAGAGAGAGCCCCCTTGAAAGACCCTGACTGACCAAATCATGCAGTCAGCTGTGGAAAACCCTTCTTGTTAGTGAGGAGAAGTAGTCTGGCAGTTAACTTCAGGTGACTGGGAACCTAGCCTCCATCCCTGACCCTGGTTCTGCAGGTGTGGTAGTCTTTCATACTTTTCTGTGACTGATGTGCCTTCGTGGGCAAGACTGTTTTAAAATCTACCTCACAGGGGCACCTGGGTGGCTTAGTGGGTTAAAATCTACCTCACAATGACTGGGTAACTTGTGCATCTTTAAAAAATAAACTGATATCTGGGGGAGAAGTCAGTTCTCCCTTAAGGGAAAATTTTCTTAGTTTTCTGTTTCCAGTGGGACTCAACTTGAGTTGTTAAGTACTGTGGCATCACTGAGTTTTGGGACAAAGCAATTGATTCAGGATAAACTACTTCAAATTTTAAAAAACAATTAATTTATTTTTCCTTTCACCCACAGGTCTACCCACGGATAGCGCCGGCATTTTGGCACTACCTGCGGGTAGAAGTGAGTAGCGGGTACTTGAATTCTCCCACCCTTGCTCCTTGCACTCTGCTGGTGTGCTCTGACCTGATGTGCCCATTTTGTTCCCGGTGCAGCTGCCATTCTGTGTAAACGTGCTCTCACGCCACCACCATTCCTTAGAGTTGGATCAGAAATCCAAATCACCAAAATCCAAGTGCAAGTTTATATAAGATAATCATCTTTCTTAATAAATTACCAAATCAAGACCATATCATATGCATCATAATAATAAATAACTAAATGCTAAATTTTGGAAAACCATGCTTACACCTCTCTTTAATCAATAGTTTTAATATTCAGAGCATAATTCCTCAGCTTGACTTGGGAATGTTTCTAGGAAAAAGTGGGATAACTCTGCTTCATTTCCTTTCTCCTCTTCTCTATCCCCAGGAGCATGAGCAGCTTACCTACTCCTCCACGAGGTCCAAGGCACCCAGTGTCATCATCACAGGTCTCAAGCCAGCCACCAAGTACGTATTTCATATCCGAGTGAGGACTGCAACAGGATACAGTGGCTACAGTCAGAAGTTTGAATTTGAAACAGGAGATGAGAGTAAGTTTTACACAAACATATAAAATAAGATGTTAATTTAGTACTATCCCAATCTGACCTGATCGTTAAAAATCTGATGTCCCCGATTGTGCATAGTCTCATCAAACAGGATTCCGTTCACGTAAATACTCATATTGTCTTTTTGGCTAATGTTCTGGTGCTATCCTTAAATACCTCCATGAAATGCCTTACTCTACCACAATTGTAACGTGGCCCAAATACATTTCTTTATGCAGAATTCATCACTCATGCTATAGCATAGAGTCTCAGTGGGCGGTGTTAGCCTAATTGTTTGCCAGTTTTGGCATCATAATATGATACTAATGAAAACTTGGAAAGGAACAAAGCCATGAGCAAATGATTTCAGCAGTTAGTTCAAAATTGTACAGCTTTGGCTTGTTATATCAGATCAATAAAAAACAGTAGTCAGGAGAAAACTCCACTGAAATGTACATTATAAGTTTAAATATAGACACATGGGTTTAATTAGAAACTCAAATTAGTTCCGTAGCCCTGATGTGTTGAAAAATCAAAATGGGAGGCGACGGGAGTGAGGTGTTCCAATGTCATGTAACATAGGCTTTGAAATGTCTTATTTAGTCTACATCCTGCTCTATCATTGAATTTAATTTTAGCTTTCCTAAAACTATGTTACTGCTATCTATGTAAAGATAATATGTGTAAAGATAACATAGCTTTTGCAATGTTCCTTTATGGAAAAATGTCCAAATATCTAATTATAATAAAAATCCGTCCCCATCACTGTTAAAATATCCACATTTATATAAGAATTCAAGAATAGCAAAATATTATAAAAATTCTTTATAAGTAACAATAATAGCTACCATTTATTGAGCTTCTAATAAGTACCAGAAATTATGTATCTTATATGTATTATTCCATTTAAACCTTTCAATATCCAGTAACACCAGTATGATTTTTCTAATTTCACTCATAAGGAAACAGAATCTAGAGAAATAGAGCAATTTGTCCAGATATATGGAACTAGTAAGAAGCTAAGCTAAGGGGGGTGCCTGGGTGTCTCAGCCATTAAGCGGCTGCCTTTGGCTCAGGTCATGATCCCAGGGTCCTGGAATCCAGCCTCAAATCAGGCTCTCTGCTCAGCAGGAAGCCAGCTTCTTCTTCTCCCACTCCCCCTGCTTGTGCTCTCTCTCTCTCTCTGTCCCTCTGTATCAAATAAATAAATAAAATCTTAAAAAAAAAAAAGAAGAAGAAGCTAAGCTGAAATTTGAAACTGAAGGCTACCTTCTTCCAAGGCCTATGCTCTGGACTCCACCATCCTATCAAGTTCTTTCACTGGAATTATTAAAAAGAACTAATGGTAAGATCATGAAACAAGCCACAGTTCCTCTAGTTTGCCACTCTCTCAAAATGAAGCTGTTGGAATTTCAAATTCTATGATGGAAGGAGTGTTTTTTTTACATTGACGAACAGTATCAATTCATAAGAACGTCCTCGTTGCAACTATATGTCGCTAGAAAGTGGGAAAGCACCAACATAATTAAGAAAGAACACAGCTTAGGGAGAGAGAGTAAACTAATGAATAAAAAGAACACTCACAACCTGGATGTGTAATCAGTGATGGTCATTTGTAATCCTGCTGGAGACTATTGACTTCTCAAGCTAGAGATGAAATTATTGGGAGTGGAATGTAATGATCACAGAACATAGTTCCATAATTAAAAACTATATAAAAATATTCAAAGTGCCATCCCTCCTAGGTCCTAGGACTTTTTTTCCCCCTGCTCTTATGTCAAGACTTTGCCTTGATGCAAAGCCAGAGGATGCAATTCAAGGAAAGTTTGGTCCCGGGAAGAGTCCTGTCATTGTGTTGTTCAGGCTGTGTGTACTGTATCCCTGCATCTCATTTTTCTTACTGTCTTTCACTGATGAGAAATTTATCTTTTTAAAAGTATGACATTTTTGAGTATTACATCATTAAGTCAAAAATATATTCTTAGACAAATTTATAGGGCTAAATCTAAATAAGTCATTTGTGTTTATCTGGGACTTGTAGAGAAAACAATCTAGTCTAATTTTAAAAAAAAGTTCTACTCTAAATATGAAAATTTTAATTTGGTTTAACTCTAAATTTCAACTCATTGTGTTTTCAGGACTGGAATTCTTTCAGATGTTATATAAAAGACAAGTACTTTGAGATTCCTGATCAGAAAAGGTCCTATGCTCACCAATGACTCAGTATAATATTTATTCATCCAACAAAAATGTATAGGACCCTTAATATGTGCCGCACCCTCTGTGAGGCTCTGGGGATAAAAAAAAAAAAAAAAGCGATAATAAGACCAACAGCCTTCACATAATTCATAGTCTAGATTTATGGGAAGAAAATGAAAATTTAAATAAAAAATACAAGGTTAGTGAATATACTATCATAAAAATATGCAAAGGGTGCTCTGAGAACATAGAGAAGAAAAACTTTAATTTAGCATGAATGGGTCATGAAGGGATCAGTTAGAAGGTGAGAAGCTGAGGCTCATTCTTGAAAGAGGAGTAGTAAAGGAATAGCAAAAACACCGAGGCCTGAAATAGCATGAAAAATATAAAGAAGAGCAAATAATTTGGTGTGGCTGCAGTGAGGAGACCTACAGGTGAAATGCTTGGAACAAAAGGCAGAGAGTTAGACAAGGGCCAACACAAAGGTACTCTTTTGGCCCCACAAAGGATGTTGAGCCTTCTGAAGATACTGAGGAGCCAGGAGGGGGTTTTAATTAGGAAGTAACGTGACCAGTAACAGGTGCAAGACCCTAACCTGAGCAATTTACACAAATTATCTTTCTTAATTCTGACAAGATTATTTCTCCTTTTAGAAACATAAGTAGCTTTACCAAAACCTGATAATCAATGAGTGGAGGTTCAGGACTAGAACCCTAGAACCATCTGACGATAGCCACAGCAGACAGCAAAAAACACATTCTGAATCACTGATTCCAAAATGACATGAAAGTTACTTTTATTAGGTCCTTGAAAAGACAGAATGTCTGAGAAGAATCTGAAAAATATGTTTGTCTAAACCTGGAATTTAGGTAAATAGAATGGCTCCCAAGTCACTTTACAGCCTAGGGGGAAAATTATTTAAAGGATCATTTTTTATCTGGTTAGTTTTAAATTGCATTTTCAAAGCATGCTGTTTATATCCAGAAGAGAATTTCAGTGAATAATGTCATAGTAGGTTATGAGCAGGTTTACTATAAATTCAGGTTTATAATGATATGAATCCCAATCTGTAGCATCGGTTTTTTTCTCTTCATACCCTCCTAGCTCATCTTTTAATTTTTGTAGCTTTTGTCTCCTTAGTGGTGCCTGAATTAAGTTCTCTCTCGTGCATTCTATTTAATTAAGTAACTTTACAATACATGCATAGAGGTGGCGGTGGATTGGGGAAGAGAGATGAGGTTCTCTCATTTGATGGTCTGGTTCAATTTCTTTTTTAAGTAAACAAAGTGAAATATTTTGCAGTTTCTTTCTCTCTAGCCATACCTGTTTTACTTGGTTCAACTTTTAGTTTGCCAATAAGACAGTAATATAAAATATGAAAAAACTCCTTTTCAAAATCATAGTATTCTTAACCCACTAGTGTTCTACAAATATAGTGGTATCTGAATAACAATCACAGTCACCTCTCTTGTCTTCTGGGCCAGCAACTGGATTTTTTTTCCAGAGTCAGATTATGTAGTAGAAAATAGCTAAACAAATGTAAAATCACTAATGATGATTGCTAGCACTATGAAAAGAGCTTACCTGACCTAGACCTGTTGGTTTCCTCTCTCCCCAAGTCTACAGAATAACCTCTTTACATATGTCTATATGGAGAGATAAATAGATAACAGATAGGTGGGTAGATATAAGTAATGAATTAATTGATTGATATACATGAATATATACATGAATAGGTAGATAAGCACTCCTATATAGCCACAAAAGACTTTTCTGTTTTATTGCTGGAATTTCATATGTCTGCTAATCTCTTTTTGATAAAGAATGTACAACTAAATATTATGTCCACCTACAGCATTTATTGAGTACCTATTGTGTACTGACTACCTATTGTGTACAGTCAGGCTCTGTAATTGATTCTCCCACCTTTTTAGAATGGATATAACAAAATTATAATAAACTACAGAATCAGTAGTAAGAAAGTAAGAATATATAAACATTCCATGTGGATCTTCTTGAGAAAGGTAAAATATCGGTGTCAGATGCTAATATGAGAATTTTCTCTATATTAAAATGAATTCATATGAGGCCCAAAACTATCAAACACACACACACACACACACACACACACACATACAGATTAAGTACGGACCTTTTTGGTTTATATGAATGAAACAACAGGAAATTTTTTTTCTTTAAGATTTTATTTGTTTATTTGACAGATATCACAAGTAGGCAGAGAAGCAGGCAGAGAGAGAGAGGAGGAAGCAGGCTCCCCACGAGCAGAGCCCGATGTGGGGCTCAATCCCAGGACCCTGAGATCATGACCTGAGCTGAAGGCAGAGGCTTTAACCCACTGAGCCACCCAGGCACCCTAAAGAACAGTAAATTTTAACCACCTTATGTTTATTATAATTTTACCCTTATTTTCTAGAGAAAATGTGCTTCTTTTTCATGAAGAGAAAAATAACAATTAAAATTAAAAAGTTATCTACATAGCCAGTAGTATCCATACCCTTGCAAACTTCTTAAAAAAGACGTTTCATTTAATTTTTAAATAATAATTAGTGGGACGCCTGGGTGGCTCAGTTGGTTAAACGGCTGCCTTCGGCTCAGGTCATGATCCCAGAGTCCTGGGATCGAGTCCCGCATCGGGCTCCTTGCTCAGCAGGGAGCCTGCTTCTCCCTCTGCCTCTGCCTGCCACTCTGCCTGTGCTCGCTCCCACTCTCTCTCTAACAAATAAATAAATAAAATCTTTAAAAAAAAATAAATAATAATTAGTTAAAATTACACCTACATTTTTTTAGAAAAAGCAATAAAAATAATTTAAAGATAAGGAAGTTAAACATTTGGTTATTTAAACCACCAAAACTTTTTTTTACAAGATTTATTTATTTATTTGAGAGAGAAAGAGAGAGAGAGAATGAGGGGTGAGGGGAGAATCCCAAGTAGACTCCCCACTGAGCACAGAACCAGAGGCCACACTCAAGCTCACGACCCTGAGATCCTGAACTGAACTAAAATCAAGAGTCAGATGCTTAACGGACTGAGCCACCCAGGACCCCTAAGACACCAAGATTTATCTAATATACAAATGTATTTTAGAGTAGCAGAAAGTAATTTCACGTATACATCTTTTAAAACTCAAATAAAATATATCCTGCTGTATTGCAGCCAACTTGAACATTTTACTTAAATACTTGTGAAGAAAACTTGTGAAACTATCAAAAGGGTGAAGAATCCATAGCTTAAAGCCAATTTTTGAAAGAAAGCTGGAAATTTACACGTAGTAATTAGCCATTTACCTCTCCCATTGCATTAATGGTTATCCAAATGGCCCAGGAGAAGTATACATTGCCAACATAGAAGCATTGCATTATTTTCCCCTGGAAGGATTAATTATACATATACATTAAATTTCAGCAACATACAAACTTAGGTTTTTACCTGTAAGGTACATAAAGCACTTCTGTAGCATAAAAGCCACATCTGTCAACATTTTAAAATGTATTATTTACCAAAAGTAGTAACAATGGACTAGGTTTACATCACATGACATAACCACACAAAAATCATCATGATCAACTTTACCAACCAAGCAATAAGTTACTGAACCATAGTAGGTATTTCAAAAAAGAATCTTATGTTGTGGGGTGCCTGGGTGGCTCAGTCATTCAGCCTCTGCCTTGGGCTCAGGTCATGATCCCAGAGTCCTGGGATCCTGTCCTGCATGGGACTCTCTGCTCAGCAGGAAGCCTGCTTCTCCCTATCCCACTCCCCCTGCTTGTGTTCCCTCTCTAGCTGTGTCTCTCTCCTCAAATATTAAATAAAATCTTTTAAAAAAATCTTATGTCCTGTCTTACACATGTATACAAAAAGTGTTAGTGTAGTTATAAATGAATGAATTTAAGCACTTAATTATTTTGAAACATCCGTAATAGTTAGCTGTTTTTAGTATGGTTTCATATTTAAGCAATTTGATTGTTTAACAATTTATAAATGGGAAATTATCTTAGAAATTAAGGTTCAATATTGTGTCTTTTATTCCTGCTTCCCTAATTTGTTCTTTATGCCTCAGTTTGACTAATTTTTCTATACTCCACCCTGTCCACTTAAAAGCTCCAAATCATTGAGTATTTTCTACCACATAAAATGTGAATTTCTCAACAAATATTCAAGTCTCCCTCCAATCCTAATCAACTAACATCATTCTTATTTCATCTTCCGCTAGTTAACACAAACTCTGAAAAAATGTATGGATGCTTTATACATGAAATTTTCTGAATCTGCATAATTTCTAATCTTTTTCTATGACTTCCAACTGGAAGATTCAGAAACCTATCACAGTACAGATGGTCGGTCCAGCTCATCTGCTACCCCTCCTGAAATGTTCTGAATCAGTCTGGTGAAAAGTTATCTCTTTCCTCAGACATTCTATATTTTATTGTGCAAGTGCTCAATTATTTGCTAAGTTGTTAGCTCTTCAAGGTTAAGAACTATAGCCAGTGTATCTTTGTGTCTTGTGAAATGTCTTGCTTATAGTTTCCAATGCATATTTAATCAAATAAATGAATAACATATAATTTTTAAAAGGCTAAAATTGGGAGAATAGCATGCTCCCTGCCAGTCTAAACAGAAAGAATCAAATATTTTTATTTGCCACAGATAAACATTTTAACTTGCTTTATTTGGGCTATCAGGCTGTAACTGGCTTGAGTTGTATAGAAACATAGTATGTAGAACTTTAATCACAAATTAATTTTTAATTCTAAAATTAAGGGCATTTTAGGTAGAGTTAAATGATATTTTTGTTGTTGTGCAACATATTTATTTCCTTAAACTTCCTTTTGAAAAAAATCTCTATTATGCTTAAAAAAACCCTCTTTATTGTGTTTGATCTGGTCTATTGGTTGAAGTCCAATCTGTACTGCTTCAATTACTTAGGATGAAATTAGCTACATCATTATTAACAGCAGCCAGAAATTTGAGGATGGTTATTAATGGTGAAGCATGAAGCAGAAAGAGGACCAGCTGACCCTGGTGGAGTAATAAAAAAGTTAATTAATCAAGCAAGAGGCAGATTTCATATTTATGAGTCTACCCAAAGGAGGACAAATACCAGTATGTAAGATTTTAATTTGAAATAATCTCCAATCAATAGAACACTTTTTTCCCCTAATCAATAGCACACTTTCAGTGTTGGCAACCATAGCTATCTAAATGCAAACGTCAGTAGGAAAGAAGAATTTTCTAGCAGTTAAGTTGTCCAACTATAACCTGGCCCACCTTAGGAGGTAATAAATGCCCCCCATGATAAGAATTTGTGCTGAAGCTAGCTGGATATATTTTCAGCATATCATAAAGGAAATCCTTGCTTTGTTTAGGAGGTTGTGATACAATTTTAATGTAACTTCTAACATTGAGATTCCATCAGATAATATTTATTGAATTATAATTACTTTCCAAGCACTTATATATTCTTTGTGGCTACTAACCTTTGAAGTAGATACTATTATCATGTCCATTTTATGGATCAGAAAACCAAAACATAAAGAAGGTTAGTAACTTACCACATTCTACTAGTAAGTGTTGGAATGGGCATATTATATTATATGGGGATAGCATTTTTCATATTAATTATCAGAACGAGGACTGGGTTCCCTTTATATCCAATTCAGTGTTTTTACTTTTCTTATTCAGCTTAGTCATTAGCTCTGATTTTCTTTCTTTTTTTTTTTTCAAAGATTTTATTTATCCATCTGACAGATAGAGATCACAAGTAGGCAGAGAAGCAGGCAGAGAGAGAGAGGGAGAAGCAAGCTCCCCACTGAGCAGAGAGCCTGATGCGGGGCTCAATCCCAAGACACTGAGATCGTGACCTGAGCTGAAGGCAGAGGCTCAACCCACTGAGCTACCCAGGCATCCCTAGCTCTATATTTTCTACATGATTATTTTTTGTTCTTGCCTCCAATTCTTCACCCTCCCTTAAACAATTATATTCTTCCCTAACATAATGTGTGTTTGAATATAAACACAGATTTTCAGAAGACTATAATTTTATATAAATCACCATGCATCAAGTTCAAAGAGCTATGTGTGTTTTAATACAAATTTCTAGACTAGTGCACACATGGGAGACCAAGTATAACTCTAAAGGGACAAAATAATGTACTTAGTCTGATTACCTTACATGAGCAGGGACTTGATGAGGAGTAACTATTTGCATAGAGAATGAAAGTCTCCTCTTAACAAGACTTTGATTAAAAAAAGATATTTTGCTACCATTTTGCCTGGATCAAATAAAGACCTTAAATGATGGGAACCAAGCTCATGTACTGTAAGACAGACTGAAGGTTCCCAAACAAAAAACATTAATCATAACTTTGCTAAGTGGGCTGGAAAAAATCATTAACTATTAACTATTAACAGGGTCTTAGAAATTATAAAATGTGTATATTAATATACAGTGTTACAATTGGTCTCATATCAAAAAGGGAGCTATCAAATAACAGGGGATCTAGTTCTAAAAATAGAATATAGGTTTATTTTAAGCCAATAACCTATAGCAACATATACAAAAATATGATTTCTTTAGGATATCAGGCATCATCCTTTGACTGGAAGTTTGTGGGGTTTTTTGAGATCAGGAACCATTTCTTACTTACTCATTTTTGTGTCTTTTATATTGCTTTGCTTAGGCATAGAAGGCTTTCAGTGAATATCAAATAAGTTGATGTTATCCAGTAAATACTCAATTAGCATGCATCCATTATTTCAAACAAATCACATGTGTTGTTTTATTATTTTATTTATATATTTTCAGTACCTTGTTTGTGTTTTTATGCATATATATTAAAAACAGTATGCTGAATGCTAGTCAAAGGATGCAAAATGTCACTTATGCAGGATGAGTAAGTTCTGAAGATCTAATAATGTAGACTATAGTTACAGATCTGTAGATCTATAATGTGACTATAATAGTATTGCATTGTGTATTTGAAATTTTCTAGGAGAGTAGATCTTAAATGTTCTTACCGCCTACACACATTCTCTCACACACGCATACACATGCCCAATAACTACGTGAAGTGATGGATATATTTATTAGCTTGGCTGTGGTGATCATTTCACAGTGTATACTTATATCCAAACACTACATTGTACACTATAAGTATGCGCAACTTTTGCTTGTCAGTTATACCTCAATAAAGCTAGAGGGGGAAAAAAGATAAATAATAAACATTCTCTATTTCAGGAAGCTTAGACTAAGCCACACCAAAGACTCTTCTAACAGAATTTCCTATATATGCCATTCCCAAAGTCTACTTTTAATTTGACTTGATTTGAGAGGAGATGGATATTTTTTCTATCAGCTATCATATAAATTGCCTGAATTTTTCCGTCAAGTTATTTGACTTTACAACTTTGAATTCTTCTAGAGAGCAAAAATATTCCATAGACATTTCAAATTGCTCCAAATTTAGTGAAAAATATATTCCCTATATAATACATGAAGAATTACAACCATTCTTCAGACTGTACAAATCAACTTGATTGATTTGAATCAAGTGGCTCATAAAAATGTTATATTCTAGCATTTAGGAAAGCTTAAGGGCAAAGTCAAGAAAACTTAATCTCTTAATATAACTGTGTATAGCCTATCTGGAACTGCTGGTGGGATTCTTAATTGTGGCTGACCTCCTGCTTCCATCTGTTGCATGATTATGTACTCTGCCCAAGACTGGATAAAGAGTATTGTGTTATTCAGTAGCTACTTCTGGAATGGCATTCTAAAGCATGAGGGGAATTCTAGCTAGCTGTGGAATGATGCCCAGTGGTGATACATAGCTTTAGTTCTTACAGGGAGAGAGCAGAAACACCTGAGGGTGGGAAGAAATTGTCCTTTAGGAAATCCCAAGCTGCAAGGACGACACATCTTGCTTTAGTACTTCCCAGTGGAATTCTATCCATATGGTAAGCCATCATTTTTAGAGCTAAGAAACTTGAGAGTTGAATGAAAGAGTTGTCAAACTGTCCAAGGTGGGTGAAAAGTATTTTATATACAACATATAAATACTAAATATTATCTGCCTATGTCAAAACATGAAGGCATAATTTGAGTTTTTCTATTTGTATGATATTAGGGAACAATAAAAAAGAAGTTTCAATTATCTAATGTAACATCTTTTAAATTTGTATTCACTCAGTGCAAGTTATCTGTTTTTGTTGTACCTCACTGTGAAGTCACAATACTGAATGGACAGATGTTTATAAAATAAATCCAGCCAGCTCCACCAAACCTTGTATGAAAAATTAAGAGACAGCTTAAGTATTTGCATTACACTTTAGTTTTTCAAGTAAACAGTAGTTCAGTGGAATTTAAGTTAATTAACAAGAATTCTTGGCAAAATAGCTGGACCCCTTTAAAGGATTTAGCTGTGTGTGCACAAACCAGAGCATGACATGCATGAGCATATTACCAGACTGTAAAGATAGACAAAGTAGCAGAATATGGCAACTTTACCATCAGATATAAAATAGCTGGTTCACAACAAATTGAATTTCATATTATCTTATGCTTTTGGGAAACTGAGCATCCTTTAAAAAATGCTCCTGCACTATAGTTATTTTTAAAATAAATATATCTTATATTTGCTAGATACAAAACCAGAAAGCAGACTAAATGATTTTTCAACAATCATTTTCAACATTTTTGTAAACAATAAGTACAATATTGCTTACTGAATTTAGCATACGTACACATAATACATATATTCTGCATTCATGCACCTTCCTATTCTCATTTTGAAATGAAGAAATGAAATTGACGGTCTTCAAAATTATTGCTTAAGTTGTTATCCTGGGAAGTAAGAGAGTTTATTTCTAAATTTGATACAATGTTTGTTTCTAAATTTGACATAAGGAGAAAGTGAAGGGCATGTGAAAGGAAGCAAAAGCTAAAGCAAGCAGAATGTTTAATTGTTCAATTTATTCATTCACTCTTTCACTTGATTTAAAAGTACTAACCCATGGGCCAGATATAGAAGGAAGTGCTGTGGATTCAAAGATAAAAAGAATAGACTTGTTCCTTGCTTTCACAAAAGCTTGTGAGAAGTTCAAAAATTCAACAAGTTTACGAGGTTATATGTAACATTTTGGGAGCACAAGGAGAAGAACCCAACAAACTTATGTTAAGGAAAGTTTGAAGAAGAAGTGCTATCTTAAAGCAAACTTTAAAGTTAAATAAAACTTGGCCATGCTAGTGAGGGGGGTGGAGAGTGAGGTGGGATGTATGATAAATGGGTCAGGGAGCTTCTGTCCTCTCATGTGTGCAGGTGTGCAGGTGTATAGATGAAAGTGAGTATGGAATCTTCTAGCAACTGAAAGCATTTTAGTGTGGCTAGAACCATAGTTTTCAAAATGTGGGTCCTGCGCCAAAATCAGTAGCAACGATACCAGAGAAAATGTTAGAAATGCAGATTTTTGGACTCAACCATATACTCCTAAATCAGAAACTCTGGGGGTGAATCCAACATTCTGTTTTAACAAGCCCTCCTAGTGATTCCGAGGAGACCCAGCAGCTCCAACAGAGGTGGGGGTAAGGAGTGTTGGGGGTGATGATCTTGGTACGGAAAATACAAGACATGTGACTGGAGTCATGGATAGGCACAGGCCATATGACACTGTCTGTGATCTTGCCAGGAAACCTTCCTGAGTTTTTATTTTTCTTCCCTTTATCTGTAGTTTGGAGACAAGCAAGCCAATCAGAATGAGCTTCCCATAACTGACTTCTCTGGTACCACTGCTAACATATCTAATTTTCTCACCTTCATTTTATCCACACTAAAAACAAAACCTTCCAAATATCTTTTTCATTGTCGCTCTAAAGCTGTCATAACTTCCAAACTCCCTAGAGACTATTTTAGCTTTAGAATTCACCTACCGAAGATGCTGGAACCTTGGGGATTATCAATTTAAATTCTAACACATGCTTGCTCTCTGCCAGCATGTGAGCCTGCATATTTCACTGTGACAGTTCATATTTGGTCTCTGGACTTTCAAGACATAGTGAATTATGACCTGCTCACCAGAGCCTCCTGAGAAAACTGGAGCTGAGCCATCTCATGCCAAACTTTCAACAAAAGTTGGTCACTCACAGATGTTCTAGAAATTAAGTTATCTGGAAAAGTTCATGAATCTAGATATTATAAAGGTGATATGTTAGCGAAGCAAAGTTAGACATCAAGAATAACATGCCACACAAGGCTGTGATGGACCTGTCTTGGGGTAGGTTACTTGGTTGGTTGGTCTAATTGGTAAAGGCAATGTAAGACTTGGTATCTTGGCTCATGACCATTCTCTACTCTAGACATTGGTTTCTCATCAATTAAATAAAGGGGATGTGCTAAATGAGCTATGCTTGCTCTAAAAATAGAGAAACTCTGAATGAAGCAGTTAAGCGTTTGGGCCAGACCAAGCTCTGCCACTCCCTAGATATTAGGACCTAAGGAAGGCAATTTAGTCTATGTAAGCTTTGGTTTCTTCATCAGAAAACTGGAAATTTATTTCTTTGTTTGTACACTGATTTATTAAAAAAATATTTGTGAAAACACACTCTGTACTCTATACTAAGTGCTGTTCTGCATGCTGTGGCTATAGCAGATATAGACAAAGATCCTCAGTGTCCTGTCCTAGAGCTTATGTTGCAGAGAGAAGAGAGACAATAAGCAAACAAGGAGTAAAATATTTAGAATGTTAAGTGATGCAGAGCTCTGGTGTGTTCCCTAGACCTCCCCTTCAGGACCCAGGCACTTAATCTCTTAGCTAGTGGGTGTGCTGCCTGCCAAAGGCTCCTGGCTGAATTCCTTTCCAGATGTTGGCTCTGTCCCAGTGTAGTTCTGGGGAAGCTACGTTCCCCAGAGTCACTTCCTTTCCCCAGAGATGGGCAGAATCCAAGTCTGGTCATTGTGAGGCACAAAGCTTTGTGCCACTGATCAATTCGAGACAGCTGCGAAGGGTCCTCTCAGCCCTTGAGATTTGCAGAGGTCTTTGTAGCTACCAGATGACAGTTCCACTGCTCCATTTTACCTTTACTGCTACCCTCAATTCCCACCTGTCCACACTGAAGTCACTCCTCAATAAACCGGCTACCTACAAAGCTCCTGGCAGAATCTGCTTAGAGGAGGTTTCCTTAAGGAAACCTCCTCTAAGCCAGGTGATGAGAGATGCTCTGGAGAAGAGTAAAGCTGAGAAGGAGGATAGGGAGTGTCTATCTCCTAATGTGATCATTAAATGTTAACTCTCACTATAATTTGAATTAATTCTGTGAGCTGGAAGCTGGCAAACACTTTGTGGAGGAGGGCCTTCACCCTGGCCTTGAAGAAAAGGAAGGATATAAATAAGCAGAAAGAATGAGGAGATTTTTCATGATAGCATCTGATTCATGCAATTCAACTTGGCATATACTTCACAGATAAATAGCTAGAGAAAACTAGTGAATTTTAGTTAAAAGTTCAAACTTTGGACTTAACCCTGGATTTAGATCTTGGATTTAGACCTTGACCCTATCACTATCTTTGTACAAGTTAGCTAACTACTCTCCGCCTCAGTTTCCACATAAGGAAAACTATGGATAAATGTTCTTGTGAGTTCTTCCTGGTATTCTTGTGAGTATGCATTGGTTCAATGTATGTGATGTACTTAGCAGAATATCGTACTTGTGTGGGTAAGGCTCAGTCAATGTTGAGTATCAATATTGACATTATTGGTATTAATTTTCAGCCCTAAAATTCCATTCAGACAATTTCAAAATGGTCTTTAGAAAATGAAACAATATTCTTATCTTCTTGTATCTAGACACCCTATAGAAATCAAGTCATTCTCTGATTCTTCCTTTGATATTTATTTTTTCATGCCCATTAGCTTACTCTGGAGACAGCTGGCTAGTCTTGGTGTCAGTTTTTGTTTCATTTTTATGGGTGACATATCGGGGTGAGTGGGCTTCCTCAGATGAGTTGACCTCCCAGTGCCTAAGCACTGGAGTGGTAGGCAAGCTAGCTCCACACTTGAACTTCTGAGATACCAGACCTTAACCAACACAGTCTCCATCAGTCCTATTCCAGCAGTATCACCTTGTGGACCCAGAACCACTGTCCCTCCTGTGTCTGTGGTAATCAGATTATTTATGGGTTGGGCCACTTTTCTTTCAAATACTTAAATCATAAAAGATTTCTATACCAATAGACAGTATGGCATAAAGGTTAGAAACTGTAACTCTGAACTAGGTTATCTGTACTTAAATTTTGGTTCCTCCACTTCTATCTATATAACCATGGCAAGTTAATTAAACTTTCTGTGCCTCAGTTTCTCCATCTATAAAGTATATCCTAAATTACATGTTAAGTATTTAGAACTGCAGACAGCATACATAAGCACTCCAGAAGTATTTGTTGGATTAATGACTATCCTCCGTCTGAGGAACAGTCAGTCATGTCTTGGGCACATAATGGTTTTTTGTATGAACCTGTGCTGTAAATCAGCAGCCACTCATTTCTTAAGGAAGAAAGAAAAAAAAAATTTTAATGAGATAAAAAAGTGTAATTTTAGAAAGAAAACTTCCTTAGGGACTTTCTATGGAATTCTGTCTTCAAGTAGAAATGACATATAGCCACCTATCCCACAATAATTTTTTTTAAAGATTTTATTTATTTATTTGACACAGAGACAGAGATCATAAGCAGGCAGAGAGGCAGGCAGAGAGGGGGTGGGAAGCAGGCTCCCTGCTGAGCAGAGAGCCCCATGTGGGACTCGATCCCAGGACCCTGAGATCATGACCTGAACTGAAGGCAGAGGCTTAACCCACTGAGCCACTCAGGTGCCCCCACAATAATTTTTTAATTAAATAAATAACTATTAACTGATTTTCTTGCACAGGAATAAACAATCCAAAGAAAATAAAAGTTAGCTGTATATTGAAAATTATATTTTGGCTCAGAATACTATTAGTTATACTGTAAGTTCTATAAGTAATAAGCACAGAATATCTTATTTGAGGAAGCATTTTATTTCTTCAGATTATGGAATAGATACAGGTTTGAGAATATTTGAATCTTTTTTTTTAAAGATTTTATTTATTTATTTGACAGAGAGAGACACAGCAAGAGAGAACACAAGCAGGGGGAGTGGGAGAGGGAGAAGCACGCTTCCTGCTGGGCAGGGAGCAGGATGCAGATGCAGGGATCTACCCCAGAACCCTGGGATCAGGACCTTGTGATCAGGAACTTAGCCAAAGGCAGACACTTAATAAATGAGCCACCCAAGTACCTCCTATTTGAACTTTTTTTAAAGACACATTTTACTTTGCATAATCATTGGTAAGAAGGCTCTTCCATTCTTTCCCAAATTAATCCAAATTCCCCAGCAGACAAGTGTTATCTAATTGCCTTTAGCACATTCTTCTTTGCCTGTCCTATTCTGTACTGCAGCATTCAAATGCCTTTTGAGTCCTTCTAAACCACTTCTCACTGTTTGTATTTCTCCATCAAAGAAGCTGCACCATTTTATTTTTAATTAATTCATTCATTCTTAAAATTTAATTAAAATTAAAAATTTTAAAACTTTTACTTTTTTAAATTTCAATTTTTTTATTAACATATAATGTATTATTTGTTTTAGGGATACAGGTCTGTGAGTCATCAGTCTTACACAATTCACAGAACTCACCATAGCACATACTCTCCCCAATGTCCATCCCCCAGCCATCTCATCCCTCTGACACCCCTCCCCTCCAGCAACCCTCAGTTTGTTTGCTGAGATTAAGAGCCTCTTGGGGTTTGTCTCCTTCTCTGGTTTTGTCTTGTTTCATTTTCCCCTCCCCTCCCCTATAATCCTCTGTCTTGTTTCTCAAATTCCTCATATCAGTGAGATCATAGATACTTTTTCACTGATTGACTTATTTCACTTAGCATAATACCCTCTAGTTCCATCCATGTCATTGAAGCTGCACCATTTTAAAACAACCTACCTTTTTGTCATTTTTCTCCCTCTCATCCTGCTCAAATACCCACTGGGATGATATATTTCAAATTGAGTTAAACAAAATGTAAAGTAACCAGTTAATACCCATGGAGGTTTTCATTTTTTATTTTTTTATTTTTTTTTTTAAGATTTTACTTATGCACTTGAGAGATAGTGAGGGAGCCCATGCTTAATTGTGGGCGGGGGAAGAAGCAGAGGGAGAGGGACAAGAGACTCTGAGCTGAGCACAGAGCCAGCCCAACACAGAGCTCAATGCCATAACCCTGAGATCATGACAGGAGATGAAATCAAGAGTCAGATGCTCAACTGACTGAGCCACCCAGGCGTCCCCCCAACCCCCCATGGAGAATGTTTTTAAAAAGTTATATACCTTTACAATGGCTGTTTGTTTGATTTTAGCAATATTTTTAAGCATTGTAAAAGTATATCGTTCATGATCATACTTTACCATTACCCTTAAGGTAAGATAAATTTAATGAATTTTCATAAAAAAAAAACCCACAAACTTCTGTGCATGAGACTGTGTCTCTGTCATCATTTTTCACAATGCTCTTACTGCCTAAGATGGAGGGAGAAATACTTTACTGGAAAGGAAGGTGAAAAGTGATTACATAAGAGATTGATGGGGAAATTGTACCTTTACACTGACCAGTGACCTGTGCCTCTAAGGCACAAGGACTTACATACCAGGGGAGAGATGGAGGCCTTCCTGCTCTGTCCATGACAGTGGAGACAATTGAAGGAGTCTTATATGCACCTTTCTCTTAAGACTTCCAATAGCTTATACTGTGGCAATTGGGGCATCAAAACAGGTGAAAAATAATAAAGCTCAGTTTGGAAAACAAAAACAATTAGAAAAATACCTTTTGGTAATATTCAGAAAAGCAGCAGTGTAGAAAACCTCACCTGAAGCTAGAAAGTATGCACCTCCATTGCCCCCACCCCCACCCCCACCAAAATAAGGGATGCAACACATGAATTAGTCAAGCTAATAAGTATATGGAATTTGAAAATTCTTCTCATGTTTTAAAAGGAGATAGAATGACCTCTATTTTTTTGTTAATCATCCAGAATTATTTAATCAAGAATTTTGTTTAACAGAACATGCCCAAACTTACATATAGCCAGTCTAAGTCATTAATACTTATTACTAGAGATGAGGGAGAATTACAAGTATAGTCAAATTTCATGTTCTAGAAAGAAAGCTTTAAGCAGTAAGTAGCATGATTTTTCCATATATATGCTAACTTATCTAAATTGCCCTTAATTTTTATAGGGATACCTTCTCAGAAAATCTAATTAAACAGAGGAATGTTGACTTTTATTTGACTTTTATTGCTCTTCTCCTTAAAAACAGTTGAGGAGGTCTAGAACACATATACAAAACGTTTACTAAATTAGAGCTAGAAGTAGAAAATTTGATCCATAAAACCAAGAGGGAACAGAATCTCATTTTGAGGATTATTACTAGAGGTGCACTACATGTACATTATCACTGCCTCTGAGATTTCTGGAAACAGCCAGAGAACAGAGAAGTCCTTATGTTCTTATGATGTGAAGCACAAATGTAGGAAAGACAGATGAGGAATTTGAGGAAAATGGCCTCAAGCAGTTTTTTTCCAATACATGCAACAGTGTGTTTCGTTTGTTTGTTTTTGTTTTTTGTTTTTTTTTTTAATGTGGACTTTTGTGACCACAGCCTTTGATAGAAGCAGACTCAAGGTAAAGTGTCACTGATGGAAGGAGATTTCCATGCTGGGAATGAGAGGAGTGAGAAAGGTTACTTAATATGATTCCATGCATACCGACTTCAAAAGAGCTAATATATCTGGGGAGTGAAAGAAAAAGAATCACTTTTTAAGTTTATTTTCAAAATATTTATTCTTTGGTCGGAAACTAAAAATCAGAAGACCCTAAGGCCCTTTGGTTGCAGGTATCAAGTATGCCATGAGCTAGGTTAAGCAAAAAGAGATTTAAGAATGTCCCAGACAGGGCCACCATGGAAACATGGGTAGTAAACATGGCTAGGCTTCAAAAGGGACTGAAAAGAGAAACTAGAAAGCTCTTGAAATGAAAGGCAACTAGTCTTTTTTTTTTTTTTTTTTTTTTGGTCCATACAGCTACTCCTTTCTGTTTCTCTCTCCTAGGACTAGTTTTACCTGTGTATATGTTCATTTAGGAAAATATATCTATCTGCTTCATGGTTTGCAGCTTCACATCTCCTGTTCATTGCAAAATCACCAAACTGACCATAAATCCTAATTCCAAATTTCTGGAAGAGAGATCATGTTTGGGCCTAATATGAATCAGGTCTCCATCTCTAATCTAATTCATGTGAGTAAGGACCAGGGACAGAGAGACCAATTTTGCAAGACCCTGCTGTGCAGGCAGAGGCAGTTTTCAGAGACAGGCTGAACAGATGCCTCGGAGGAAACTTACTAAGAATTTTGGGGTTAGTCTTTAAAGAGAGCTTAGATGTGATTTATCTATTTTCATACTGATAGATGGTATAAATGCTTTAAAAAGAAGGTGAAGCAATACAGAAATCTTTCCACTGTTAAAGGGAAGACACCCAACCTGTATTTTTGCCCATCCTTCTATTTGCACTGAAATGGGCTGGAAGCAAAGCAAAGATTGTCTGCACAAAGCAGAATTGAATCTGCTCCAACAATTAGGCATATTCTATATTAAAAGCCCAGAGTTCCACACCACTGGATGCTGTGAAAAAAGGTGATTCTGGCCTGGAAAATTTCCAAAGCTGGTGTTCTAAGTCATCAAAAAGAAACCTGAGGAGTAATGCTCCCATGGAAAACGTTATATTGAACTGCAGTTTTGCAGCATGCTTTCTAGGATAAGCTGTGGAAAAAATATGCTTGTACAAAATGGAACAGGTTGTCTTGTTTTGTAGAGTTTTGATCAATCGCCTTTTGTGTGCCACAGAAAATGATTTTAGTTTTGATAAAGTTGATGATGTGCAATCCCTTCTGGCAGCAGTAGGATGACAGAATTATTTGTATCCAGAAATCAGTTCTAGTTGTTGTTGAAAGTTGAACCCATATCATCAGTATATAGGAAAAGGCATATCTTTCTAAAAAGATAACACACACCCATTTTGTCTATAATCAATATCATGTCATGAAGATATTAGTGTAAACGGTAAATAAATGAGACACAATACTGTTTTATAGAACATGAAATTGTGAATACATACGTCAGGAAATTTTTTCTTTTTAGTTTATTTCTCCAGGGGTATTTACTCCACATTTTCAGAATCACAATACTAAGCTTCACTTTTGAGTTAACTTGATTCTCTGGGCAATGAAGCCAAAAGCCAAAATTTAGTGAAAGATCAACAGGCAAAGCAAACAACCTTATTTTCTTGAAATCAATAGCTGTAAGTTATAGTATAACATTGTGCCTCAAACCCTCTTGTTTCTAAGACAAAACATTTAACTCAGAGACTTCACACATGGTTCAAGAGAAAGCATAACATAAGTAATAGAGGGAACATTAAGAAAATTGATGGATAGAAAGAAAATTGATGGATAGAAAGAAAAGAAAATTGATAGTTTTGCAGGACAACAAAGTTGGCTCTGTTAGAATCTCTCCAGACTTCGTTGCAGTGATCAGTTAGAAGTTGAGGTAAACAGTTTGCTGTTACTCAGAGCAGGCTTCGAAAAGTTTCAAACAATGATCCAAAATACTTCCTTTAAAACTTATTCACTTTCAGGGGATAATCAAATGAGTTTTGGCATAGGGAATAGCAGGTCCCTGTTGAATGCCAATGATCTGAATTATTTGGAGCACTGTGCTTGGGTCCGTAAAGGTAAGAGAAATTGCCCTCCACTGCCAACATCGTTGGTTTGGGTGCTTTCGTAAAGCTTCCACTGCAGCCATATAAGAAACCTCAGCCATCGCCTCAAATCTGCTTTATTATTAACTGTAAAGATTAAGTGAAGATCTTTACAGAAGTTTGTTTAGCTCCAGATTTGGTGGCAGTGAGTTTATAATTAGATGTGTTTAAACTGGGCAGATTCTTCCACAATCTGATTTTAACAATGTTGTCTAGCTAAAGTTGTCAGAAATGTCTGTTCATTTGTTTTTATTTTTGATGTGTTTGTTTTTACATCCATGTAGTTTTTATTAGGTCAGTACATGAAGTCCATTAAATATGGGACAGACAGGACTAATTTTACCCTCTGACCAATCAGTCTGTTAAAGATAAAGAAAATGGGGTTTTTCTAAGCAGAAGATTTGGTATTCTTTGTATTTTAAAAAAAAGGTTGTTTTAAAAAGGTAACGCCCACATACCCCATTTTCCTTTACTCTTCCAATTTCATCCATCCAATTATTGAGGCAAAGGCTGTATTCTTCATAGAAAAAAATTTTAATAATAAATGGAGATTAAAAACATCTAACTCAAGTAACATAATAAACAATAAGAATTATGAGTAGCTAGTTTAGAAATATGAAGACCCACTTATCTTCCCTTCCCCTTATTATAGGATATGCATTTGGACAAAAACAGCCAAATTTTCTCTTCTTTGTTTCATTTCATTAAGTAGGACTCTCATTTTCAAGTGACAAAAACCATACTGATTTGATGAAAAGTGGGACCTTATTACCTTATGTAATAAAAAACTCAAGGAGTAGTGTGAGATTCATGCCAAATCCAAGCTCTCCAAACGTGGCCTCAATACATTCTCAGTCTCAGTTCTGCTTTTTTTTTTTTTTTCCTCCTCAATTGGGTTTATCTTCTGGCAATTTCTTCCCATATATTTGCAAGAGTTTATATCTCCAGTAAGGATTGCAATTTTAAGTAAACTCCCATCTCCCTCTATTCCACTCGTGCTGACTGGTGTCACTAAATTTTCATGATCCATTCCCTCCACCTTCCTATTCTTGTTCCTATTCTGCCTCAAAGTGCATGTAAAAAACTCCAAGTGCTGTGTCATCTCCATATAATATGCAATGTCATTTCTTCACACTAGAATGTCCCAATATATACTCATCACTTTGGTTACTTGCAAATTTCTTCTGATCCTTTCAGATTTGGCTTAAGAATCAACCCCCTTTTTTTTTTTTAAAAGATTTTATTTATTTATTTATGAGAGAGAGAGAGAGAGAGAGAGAGAGAGAGAGCACAAGCTCAGGTAGACAGAGAGGCAGGCAGAGGCAGAGGAAGAAGCAGGCTCCCTGCGGAGCAAGGAGCCCGATGTGGGACTCGATCCCAGGATTGTCAGGATCATGACCTGAGCCGAAGGCAGCTGCTTAACCAACTGAGCCATCCAGGTGTCCCAAGAATCAACCCCTTTTTAAGCCTTCCTTCCCTTTCTATTGAGATTGTCATGCTCCTACTCTTCCCTCAAGACCCTCACACATGCCTCCATTTTAGCAACAGTTTCACTATATTACAGTTAAGGTTTGAGTATCGCCCTGGCTGAAGAGAAAATACTATGAGGATAGGAAACCAGGCTTAATTAAGCTTTCTTTGTCTCCCCAGTCCCTATATCACAGTGTTTAGCATATTCTAAATGATTAATATTTTTGTTTGTTTTGATGAATGATAATTCACTCAAGAAATTTTCTAGAACTTTTTCTAAATAATCAATGTGTGCTTTTGTTTGTGTTTGTTTGTTTATTTTCTAAGTTTTTTTATTTAAATTCAATTAGCCAACATAATACATCATTAGTTTCAGATGTAGAGTTCGGTAATTCATCAGTTGCGTATAACATCCAGTGCTCACATCACATGTCCTCCCTAATGCCTGTGAGCCAGTTACCCCATCCACTCACTCACCTCTCCTCCAGCAACCCTCAGTTTAATGTGTGCTTTAAATCAAGATTATTTTCTTTACATACTTTTCTATGAAAAATAGATTCTAAAGAAACCTTTGAGTTTGTAAGCCTTATGAAATTTGTGATCCCTAATGACTATGCATTTAATTACAAAGCTATTTACCTCAAGCCACACTGTTATATAGAGAAGCTATAGCCTCAAGTGCATATATATGTTTACAAATACGCAAATACTCACTATTAATATTATGGTGCACATTAAATAGTCTTTTGAAATTGAGTATCATTTGTTCCAGAGAATTTGTGAAATTTGTAAGGAAATTCTATTATACACTGGATCTTTAAAAAAAAAAAAGATGAGGGACGCCTGGGTGGCTCAGTTGGTTAAGCAGCTGCCTTCGGCTCAGGTCATGATCCCAGCGTCCTGGGATCGAGTCCCACATTGGGCTCCTTGCTCAGCAGGGAGCCTGCTTCTCCCTCTGCCTCTGCCTGCCTCTCTGTCTGCCTGTGCTCGCTCTCTCTCTCTAACAAATAAATAAATAAAATCTTTAAAAAAAAAAAACTAAAAAAAAAAGATGAAATATGCGTGTATAAAGGTATAAGTATTTCAATTGCAAAATACGTTATCAAAGACCTATCTCAGCTGCAAATAACAATATGAAATATAGACAATTACAAATTAAATCCTTGACACTTGGAATGTTAACAGAGTTCCAGATGTTTAAATGCCTCAATCATTTTTCTTTGCTCTTTGTCATGTGAAGCCTGCCTGTCAAGGCATCTTGACCATCTATTAATGCACACAAGAATCTTTGAAACAAAACAAAATGTGTTTCATGCTGCACTACCTGCTTCTGCTTCTGCCTCTCCATCAAGATGTACCAAACTCACATTTTCCAATTATCCCTGTGTCATTTGGCATTTTTATCTGACAAGTAAATTAAGGTCATCAAGAAGAGCAAATCTTGAAATCTTCTCTGTCCCAGTGTAGCCACAGTTTGATGTACTGAATTGCATCATTTCTGGAGAACTGGCAGCCCAGAGGAGGAAAGCACAGCAGTGAAATCACTTTCTGAAAAAGTATAATCCCAGCTTAGGGTCCCTACTACAATAGATATGATCCATGAGGCTTTTTTTTTCCATCCAGCTGAGAATTATTAACTGGTTTACTTGAGTGGAACAGAGAATCCCTTGCCTCTGCGTCTCTCTCTCATCTTAGAAGTATTTTTCCTGTTGGTAAATGGCAACAAATATTGAACATAAAAGAAACATGTTAATATAATACCATTGCCAATACTCTTCCTCTAAATATTTACTTCATTCAAGGCCTAAGCAAGGGTATTTGAATAAAAAATCTTAACTCACATTATTTTCTATTAATTTATTTCTGAACATATTAAATGCCAAAATACAAACGTGTAAGGGGCTGTTTGTATAACTAGAACATTTTTAAGCAGGAGCATTACCAAATACCTCATATATGAAAACTCTTCTTTAGCCAGGGACATTTAATCCTTATATCTCGGATGTGTCCTTTATCACTTCCTCATGAATATTTATTAATTCTTAGATTGTGTCAGGCACTGTACTAATCCCATGTGATATAGAAGTTTGAAAGATATTGTTTCTGCCCTCAAAACAATTATAATCAAAATGAGCCCAAACCCCTGAAATCCTCAGAAATTGAACCTTTTTTTGACCGTTGAAGTTTTCATACAAAGGTTTGGCCTTAAAAGTAATATTTTTATTATTTTTAAACATTTTCAGAGACATATTTTTCTAATCATGCTCCCACAGACTCTTTCCCCTTTTAAATAAAATATCTTGGACATAAGTCAGCATGTTGTGATTGATCTTGTGTGATCATGTTGATGTTTTGAGTTATAACATAGTGAGTCCTTCAGTGCTCTCTGAATTTTACAGGGATGTTTGATCCTAAATTCCTAACTCCTGAGCAGTGTATATTTTGGGATCTTATGTCAGATTTTCAGTTTCCCCAGTTCTTCCGGTGGTCAGCCTAGCAACGTGCACTTCCACTCCATTCCTTCTTACCCTTGGCCTCCACTTACTCAATTTACTATTACTCTACTGTTTTATGAACTTGGAAATCAATAAATACGTCTGAAATAAGAGTGTGAGGCATCAACGCTGTTTTATGGCGTAAACTATGCATTCTTTAGTATGTGAATATCTATCAAATGTCTCTCCAGGGGCTTTTTGTCCATCTTGTTATCATTCCACTGCATTCTGCATAGACGGAAGTTGCCATCTTGCTGAATTCAAATACATGTGATGAGTATCTGAACAGCCGCGGGAACAGGAGAGAACGTAGATCAAAGAATTACTTAAAATGTAGGAGTGACAGAATTGATCAACCTGAAGGCGAAGGAGAGAATTACAGGAGGGCTGAGTGCAAGGGTTCAGGCCTGGACATCTCTAAGAATGGTGTTTCCACTGCCGTGGGATGATTTTACCCTCTAGGCACTGGGAAAGACTCTGAATATTTTAAAATATTATTTTGAAGAATAATCATGTGGCCACATAATGTGAGATGGATTGGGAAGAAACACTGTAGAAAGCCAATTGAATAGAAAAACATAAATGTAGCCTAATCATAGGAGGCTGAAGCCTGAGATGAGGCTGTGCCAGTGGTTATAAACATAAAATAATTTAAGACATGAGAAAGATTTGATTCTGGACATGAAATTGTAGGGAAAGGTAGAATCAAAGATGACCACACATTTCAAGTCCAGGTAGACAAGAGAATAACAGCATCATCTACAAAATCACAAAATTCTGTTTATCTAGGAGAAATATATCCTCAGCTTTCATTTGTATGTCATACACATATGTCTATATAACATATAGTGTTGAGATTTTACAGATTAGTCTCCATTATATATTGCTAAATCTTTGTATGTGTATCTCATTTCATAAGGTTAAATTAATCCTGATTACAGTATATGACCTAAGGGGAATTTTTTTCCTGAAAAAAAAGAAAAAAAGCTAAAGATTTCCTGCATGGTCTGTCAATAAACCTTAAGATTAGTTTACTGGGGGAAAAAAAAAGATTAGTTTACTGGGTGCTGTCAATCCATTACAATGTTGAGATTTCTTCTGTGCTTTAAAAAAATCCATTTTGGTGAAATGAGATAATATCACTTGAAATTTTAATGTTTCATCAAGAACTGGGAGTCACAAATAAAACATGTAAATGTGAAACAATATATGCCACCATTTATTTCCCTGGGAAGCATTTTGAGAAAACTTTACTCCAAAAAAAAAAAAAAAATTGTGTAACTGCTGTCTTCAATAACTTTAAAAAGATGTTCATAACAGAAAAGAGTTAACTTTAAAAGCTATTCCACAGAAAATGACACAGCATACAAATAACAGATTTTACTTTGAAATGTAAATATAAACTAGAATAATCTTGATTACAGAGAGACAAAAATCATGTCTCAGTAGAAGAAAATTCTTTGGTTAAAAATAGCCAAATTGCTTTTCTCTCATATCCTAAAGACATGAAATTTATTTTTTTAAATCTATGTTTTAGAATTATTTGGATTGCAAGTAAAGAACCTCACTTTTTTCCTCTTTAAATAGAAACAACTAAAGTAAACCTCACTTATAATGGCATCCTGACTTATGCCAAGCATTGGATAGGTACTAAGCTCTTGTTCAGGAACAATTTTGCATCTCTTTTTGGATAATTGCTTCCTCTTAAGGAAGTGTGCCTCTTTCCAAACCATACAATGAAATAATTATTTTAGTATACTTGTATTTTTCCAAGACTACGACCTCATTCCATTAAGCAAAGGGACAATTTTCTGATCAACATTTCTTACCTGGATATCATTGTCTCTTTTTATTTTTTTTTTTTTAAAGATTTTATTTATTTGACAGACGGAGTTCACAAGTAGGCAGAGAGACAGGCAGAGAGAGAGGAGGAAGCAGGCTCCCTGCTGAGCAGAGAGCCCGATATGGCTGGATCCCAGAACCCTGGGATCATGACCTGAGCCGAAGGCAGAGGCCTTAACCCACTGAGCCACCCAGGCGCCCCTCATTGTCTCTTTTTAAAGACGCATTTGCTCTTTAGGGTGTTATTTACATTAGTAAATGATACACATTTTCTCCTATAAAACTAATTAGAAATAATATTTTTAGAATTAAAAAATGACTAGATGGTGCTAACAGACAAGTTGTCACACATGCCAGGGGAATTTGTAGCTATACTATACTTTTCTGGTATCTACTTGGTAGATGATTTTAAGGTTTTTCTGTCTAAATGTCTATTTAAATTTATCAGGTCCTAGAGGCCTCTAACCAAGAAACAAGTACACCTCCTTCTCCTCTTCTTTTTTCCCTCCTCTTCTTCCTCCTCCTTCTCTTAACACAGGTAGCTGACTTTGAACAATACAGGTTTGAACTTTGCACGTTCACTTACACAGAGATTTGATTTTATTTTAGTATTTTAATTTTTTTTTTCTGGCAAAAAGTTTTTATTGTTTTCACTTGGCCCAAGACTTGGGACAAGGCTCCAGAGTGGTTAAAATGCTGCATAGTTGCTGCAGGGAAAGGATTAGGCAGAAGCCCTGACATCGGGACCCCTGAGCTCCAGAGGCTCAAAGCTGCATCGGAGCCTTTTTTTTTTTTTTTTTTTATTGTTTCAGTGTTCCAAGATTCATCATTTATGCACCACACCCAGTGCTCCATGCCATACATGTCCTTCATAATACCTACCACCAGGCTCTTAAAGAGATACTCGCCCAGCCCAGCCTGGGAACCACCCAGCCTGTGGAGCATAGTCAGGTGGTTGCCGTCTTCTTGATGAGTTTCACCTTCTCATCCAGGAGGTGGTTCTACAGGAAATCACAGAGACAGGGGAGTCTGTAAGGCAGAACCCGGGGCATGCAGATCCCAAACAGCTTGGCTCAGGTTCTTCCCAGGGCCATGGCGGCTTCTACAGCATCCAGGGTTTTAACCCACTCATTTTGGGATGGTTTCTGCATCTCCTGGAATAGGGCGCAACCATCCTTGCTGGTTTTGCATCTTCAAGAGCCCCTCAGTGCCCTCCCGCTTCTCCGACCCCACCTCACAGAAGAATGGCCCACACCCTCCAGAGCCACATTATTGAGGCTGAAATAGAAGCCCAAAGAGAGGTAGGTGCAGGAGGCCTGCTGACGCTCGTTGACCAGGTGGTCTGCAGCAGCCTCCACCTCGGTGAAATCTTGATGAATCTGGGAGTTCACGGTTGTTCAGCAAGAAGGAAATAAACTCAAAAAATGGTGTTGACTAGTCCCAGAGGCAAATGATGGCTTGAGATTATGATTTCAAAGGTGGTGACTGGAAAAGAGTTAGGAGGGTGGCCCAAGGCTGAAAGAAGGGATGTCCTGGGTCTGTTCTGTCCAAACATTGTTGATAATACACACAATATGTGCTAACCAATTGTTTGTGTTATTGGAAAAGGCTGTCAAACAACAATGGGCTATCACTATTTAACAGTAGTTTAGTTTGGGGGGAGTCAAAAGCTATGTAGTGATTTTCAACTGCAGGGGTTGGCACTGTAATTCTCATGCTGATAAGAATCAGCTTATTTCCTAACTGCCACTCTGCTGACTCATTGCTAGTGACTGCTTATTCTTTTTCCAGAGGAACCCCTATGTATCCCTTTTGTAACAGTTCTTACACTTGTAATTACTTGTTCATTCATCTTTCCCATGAACAGTAAATCCAGGAAAGCATTAACGGTCTTTTTTGTTCATCACTGAATCTCCTGTGTTTATTTCAGTGTCTGCCATGTAATAAGTGTTCAATAAACATTTGTTGAATGAACTGATGAGTTCTTAACCTTAGAGTCACATTTCTAAGCTTAATTAACTTAATTTGATTTAATGTAGAAGTCTGTACTTCCTAATAGCTCCTGCTTTCTGGGAAGTATTATCTCCAAGCATACAGAATAATTTGATTCTTCTGATTAAAATTATGTTGGGTAGACTTACTTCACGGGAAGGTGAAAATATGGATTACCCTAGGTTATCTGATTTTTTTAAACAGAATCACCCAATGCAAACTATCATTCAATCCATTCCCTCAAATATTTTATTGAGCTACTACTATGTATTAGGCCTTATAGACTGAATACTGTATTAAGTTTCCTAGAGCTATTGTCATAAATGACACACACAACAGAAATTCTCTCACAGTTATGGAGGCCAGAAGCATACACCCTCCTAAGGCTCTAGGAAAGAAACCTTCCTCACCTCTTCTGGGTCCTGAAGGCTCTAGGCATTCCTTGCCTTGTGGCTGCTTATCTCCACAGTCTCTACCTCTGTCTTCACATGGAGTTCTCTTCTTTGTCTTCTCTTTTGCCTCTCTGTCATTGGATTTGGGTCCACCCAGCTAATACAGGATGACTGATATCCTTAACTTACTTGTACCTACAAATTCTCTCTCTTTTTTTCTGTAGGAGCAGAGAGAGGGGTAATGCAGATGTCATCATTCAACTTACTATAGATACAATAGTGAATAATAAAATCTCTGCCCTCATGGAATTCATAAAAAAAATTATAAAAGAAGTGATTTCAATAAAACATGATAGAAATTTAGAGGTAGCACAAGGGTCTGTGGGAACCTAAGTCTGTGAACCTAATCAAATCTAAACAGTCAGAGAAAAGCTTCCCAAATGATGTGATGTTCACGTAAGAGGACTGACTAGGACTTGACCATGAAAGAGAGTTTGGCACTCTCTTTCAAGCAACTGGAAGAAATTCAGCATAGTTAGTGAATGATATTAATCTGGAGATAGGTATTTAGAGCCATTTGTAGAGAGCCTTGTAAACAAAGTTAAGGACTATAGACAGCCTTCATCCTGAGATAGAGCTCGGTGACTGGCCAACACTAATATGATAAAAAGGCGGAAATTATCCCCATTAAGGACCAAGAGTTGCACCACAGGTCATGAGTGTTCCTCTTATTTTGAAAGGCAAATCTTGTTCTTCCCAATATTTGTAGCATTCATGGATAACACAGTATCATAATAAAATTGCTCTGAGAGGTTGTGACAGACATTTAATTAAACATTCTCATTTTACAGACCTGACACCAGGGTCAAGCAGAATGGATTGAGGTCCCACAAAAGCACTGGATCTAGCCATTTGTTCTGTTAGTGAACATGGTCATGTAAAATACTGGCATCAACATGGGCCTGGAGCCTGGCAAATCAGAGTTGGATTGCCAGCTTCCCTGTGTACAAGAAGTGTGACCTTATACAAATACTATAACCACTTAAACTAGGAATAATAATGGCACCTACCTATTAAGATGATTGTGCAGAATAATATGATGCTGAATTTGAAGTACTAAGCATAGTGCTTGAGGAGAGTTTATTATGAAACAAATAGTGGCTGCTGTTGATGATGATGATGTTCCTAATATTTTCATAATCATCCCAGCCCCATAATCCATGGCATTTTACTCCCAATATAATAGTGTATCACCTTATAGGCTCTTATTTTCAAATGACTTATATATTTATATACAGTTGAGCCTTAAACAACATGAGGGTTAGGGACACCAACACTCCCCCCCGCCACTGCCCTATGCAGTCAAAAATCCACATACACCTTTTGACTCCCCCAAAACTTAACTACTAATAGCCTACTATTGACCAGAAGCCTTACCAATAACATAGTCAATTAACACATATTTTGTATGTTATATGTATTACATACTATATTCTTGCAGTAAAGTAAGCTGGAGAAAATAAAATGTTAAGAAAATCATAATAGAAAATACACTTATAATACCATGTTGTATTATTTTTTTAATGTGCATATAAGTGGACCTATGCAGTTCAGACTTGTGTTGTTCAATGATCAACAATATGTTAATCTTCAAAGAAGAGTGTCTAGGATTTCTGATGCAGAAGTTCAGAAACAATTACACAGGCATATGCATTTTTCAAAGTGTCACAACTTAATATTCTGTTATTCAATTAAAATTTCAATTGAAACAAAGTTCATAAATATGTAATTACAAGGGTGAAAAAGAAGATACATTAGTAAAACTGGCAGTTTGTTAAGTAATTATTTAAGTTAAACAACACGATTTCTATAATAAAGTAATCTGATTTTCAAAAGGCCCAATTACATAATCTTCTCCTCCATCTGAATTTTGGATATACAGTCCCAATAAATTATTTGCTACCTGGCTATTGTGAAAATATAAGCTCCAGTTTTAAAACTCTTGAACTATATTATATGTTTTACAAATACAACAGTTTTGCTAAGTAAATGTTTTCTTTTTAAATGCCATCTTCTTTATCTTCAAAAAGTTAATGTTGTTTTCTGTAACATCTATTCTTTGAATTTGTTGTTCAATAATTTTCAGTGTGAAAATGTGACATTTTAGAGCACACATTAATTCCTGCAATATCAGTGCTATTTTGAAGATTAGGAAATCCACTGAGAACCTAATAAAAAATCTTCACATTATTTATTGGATAAGATGCAACACTTTAACTTGTATCTGAACAGATTATGAGCTAAAAGAAATAGATGCTTGAATATATCTTAATTAAATCACACTGATCAAAATCTAATTCCTAGTTTTAATAGATTTCTTACTGAAATCTGAACATAAATGATTTTTAATTTTATTTACATTTAGATTTCTCAAAAAGCGTCTTGAATGCTGTAACTGGTTTCTTACTCAACAGTAGCTTTCAATGTTCAGATATTTTCTAGTAGATATGTCATTTTTATTGAGGAAGTTATTACTCTGGATATAAATTTGCACATAGCATACTGCATACTTGATTCCCAGAAGAAGATCTACTTCTGTGAAAGTCTTGAAGTCTCCAAGTTTAATAAGTTGTTGTATTAGAAAATTAAATGTTTTTCAGTTATATTCTTTCTTTGGTTTAGTTTTCTGTATATAAATTATTTGATTAATAGATTTTTACAGTAATCAAAATAAAAATCAAGCTTTATTCTAGTTAAAGGAGGTTAAGGGACTGACTGACTCACTATTTTAGAATATTGGTAATTAACTGAATTATTACTTCAAAGTATAGCATAAGGAGAAATGAAACACTAAAATATGAAGGTTGAATTCTGGTGATGGTCGTGTGTAGAGTTGGGCAAGTTCTGTGCCTTCTCTGGGCTTCAGTTTTCTTGCCTCTGTCCCTAAGCAATTGTTCCTATCCTATTCAATAAAAAATATATCTGATTAAAACTTTAGTAATGCACAAAATAAGAAGTGCCAATTAATTAATTGAACTAATATATTTTAAAAGATTCCTGGGAAGTAGTAAAAGCATCCAATACAGTTTTAGATAGTTTTGTCAATGAAGAATTAATATGTTGATACCATATGTTATCTAGTCTTCTCTTCAAAAAAGGAAGCTTTCAAATGTCATTTTTCCAATTACTGCTAGACATCTAAGAACTTACTATGTACACCCTTGTGGTGTAGAATGCGAGTTCTTAAATTTAGTGTTTGAATTAAGCTCCATGCAATATTAAAAAGCTTATTCTTAAGTGAATTATGCAGTAGTCTTTCCACTTTGTGTAAATAGACACCAAAACAGTGAGTAAAGCCTAGTCTGTTGATCAAAGTGTTTAAGGAAATAAATAAATAAAAATAAATAAATAAAACAAAATCCTTTTAAGTCCATCTGCTGATTTAAATTTGCAACAATTACTTAATCCTAAAATGTGGGATACTAAGAATCCATCTACTTTATTTGTATTTTTCTGAAAAAGAAGAAAATGTGATGTTGTGGTTTATGACCTCAAACTTCAGCCCTTATTTTAAGTTTGCATCCTGTGTGCCAAATAAAAGCAAATACAGTATGGACTTTTGGTGTCCATTACTATATTTTCAAGTACGTACTAAGTTGTAAAATAATTTTGGTAGTGAAATATCACCCAGGGAAATTTTAATATTGTATTTGTGTTTCAGCTTCTGACATGGCGGCCGAACAGGGACAGATTCTCGTGATAGCCACTGCTGCTGTTGGGGGATTTACTCTCCTCGTCATTCTTACTTTGTTCTTCTTAATCACTGGGAGGTAACTAAAGCATACCAGATGATTACCAAGATTTGTGAATAACCATTCTCTTATATATTTTGTATTCATATGCTTTTCAATATAACATACCATGTCTGAGAGAAAAGGGGATCAGGGGAGATTCTGTTCTGAATGAAGTTTGTATGATAACAGAACCATCTGGCTAGTTCTCTGTTATCAATATACTTCTGAATATGAAAGCAACTAACAATTAGATTAAAACACTTTGAAAGCTATGAATGATAAATTCTTACTCAATTAAGTTACTTCTGAGGTTTTCCTTTGCTACATTCAAATTTCCCATGAAAGAGATTTTTCTTGGGGGAAAAATAATTCAACAGAGACTTTCTATAAAAGCTCTTTATAAACTTAGTGTTATAGAATGTATTATATTTATTCATTAAATAGTGAAAGGATCTATATTAGAATTATATTAATTGGTTTTATAAACCCAATATTATTCTACTTTAGTGTAATAAGGATGAAAATTTAGAGTAACAATAAATTTAACATAACAAAAGGCCTAGATTGGAATCTTGACTAGCTGGTCAAAGTGCTTCACTCATCTAAAACTTATATTTCTATTTTTGTACATATTTGGTATAACAATGAATTAAAACCATTTATTTATTTTTTGATATATTGGGTTGTTACCATGAACCAAGTACTGACAATACAGAGATGTGAGTAAAGATAGTATGTATAAAATCACATAAAAGAACAAGTAATATTTCTTATGTAAACCTTGATATTAGGCCTCGACAGGCCTTTGTCAGATACTACATCAGTAGTCAGTATATTACATCATATTGTCAGTATATTACATCATATTTTTATTCCCACAATAGGAACAATAATTCCTGCTAGAATATCAGTAGGGGCACAAAAGAATACCTCAAGAGTTTTCTTGATAATCTGAAAAACACACACATTTCAAAAAACCAATGTCATGATTTAAAAATGCAGTAAGAATGCCAGCCAAAAACTGTGCATCCATGAGGACACCAGCCAAAGTATGCCTTCTCAACTGGAAAATGTTGATATTTGGTAATAAGCAGAAATGACAAAGAGCTACCTTTGGGGCCAATAGTTCAGTGAACTATAAACACCCTTTGTTTTGTCCAATTTTAAAACTTGACTTATATATCAATATTTTATTAAAATTAATTTTAAAATTATAGAGGGTATGCATGCATGGAAAATTTATTACCTACAATTTTAGCGCAGGCTAAAGGTGCAGATCAATAAATTCGTAAGTACTAGAAGGCAGTTGTCAAAGGTGGGTCCCTGCCTGACTGTAATTGCTACCCGTTGCAGGTGTCAGATTTAGTTTTAACAAACCCACTTTTATAGAACTTATCAAGGAAAAGAGAAATGCATGAATATTGTAATGTGGTTGAGTTGAAATGGTGATTTTTTTTATGACATTAATTGTAAAGGGAACACATTTACCCATGTGTACTTAAATTTTTTCTGAATTAATAGGCCTAGTATTGCTCTTATAATAGAGAGTATCTCAGAGTCTCTTCTGTTAGGAGACTGATTAGATGATAGAAAAGTCACAGCTATAGTAATAAGAAAAAAAAGAAATATATAATGAAAGAATGCAGGAAATACTGATAAATTAATTGTAATAGAAAGGACTAGTTTGGGCATATCCTGGTGACATCACCAGACACCACTGCCCAGCACTCTCCTATTTCTCACTCCCTTTAACCTCTGAGCTCCTGCCACCATCACAGCTTTTACAACTGTCTCTTAGTGGGGAAAAAACAAATTTTGGATTCTTTAAACCAACTAACCATTTGGTTGAAAACAGAATATTCAATATAATATCCTACAAATACTAAACATGACCTACAAAATCCTTAATCATTAGCAGGGGAGAACTGGTTATAAAAACAACAGCAGCAACAACAGAAAGAACAAAACAAAACCCTCTGCATCCTGGTGGAGGTCTAAACTTGTTTGCCAGAAAAAACAAAGACAAAAACCCACAGACACAAAAAAACAAAACAAAAATCCAAAAATAACAAGTTAGAGTTTTTCTGATCCTATCTAGGACTATCTTGCAAGAGGGATTAAATACAGTTTTGGTGCATGGAAAGTCACAATGACAATTAGGTTAAAAAAAAAATAAACATACCAATACTTAATGTGTTGCTATATGTTTAACAAACCTTTAGTCTTTAGGCCAAACCAGTTTGCCCTAATAAACTTGAGAGCTGGGCTCAAATGTTATCTTTATTTGGGATTTCTGAAGCATAATTTGAATATCACTTAAAAAGATAATTCAATGATAAAAGAAAAATTTGTACTAAATTATTTTCAGCTTTTACTTTCTGTGTTTGCCAGCTTATATGACAGTAGAAACTACTTTAATATTCTACATCCTGGGGAAGACAATTTCAATTACACAAGATTAAAAAAAATTCATTTCGAAGCATCCCTTAAGCACTTTGATAAGGGGAGTACTCACTGGAAATTATTCTATAAAAATTCTAAGACATTTCTGAATAAATACTCAATTTGCCATAGGCTTTGAGGACAAATTCACATTGAGAGATTGGATTGTATACCACAGATGTATTCTGTTTAACCATTTGGAATTAGAAATTTGATGAACTATCTCATCATATGGATGCTGATGAATTAAATCATGTTGAAGAAATCATGCAAGATAAGCATCTCCCCTTTCTTAGAGCACAATCATCCCAAGAAAGAATGGAATACACCTCTACCAAATTTCTGACATTAAAAAAGAAATCATGCTCTTTAGCAATGAAACTAGAAGACGATTGTCTAAATGCCTGAGATTTTTGACTCTAAAACAGTTCTCACTTTGACTTTTAATGCTTTTTGCCAGGCCCAACTATTAGAAGTTATATAAGGAAGGACATGTTGGTTATTACTGATTATAGAATATTCTCTAAGATTCCTATCATTTGAATTAATCAATCCACTTGAAAATATTTTATTCTTATTTAGGGTTAATTTTGATGTATATAAAAAAACCTTGTATGGAGTATTTTCATATGTTATAAAGATTTTCATAAAAAAATGGCCTTTATGATAAGAACTTTGCCTATGGGTGATAGGTATTTTAGTTGGTTTTGATTCTCATTCAGTTCTAAAAATAAGATTCTATTTACCTTTTTAAAAGGTGCCAGTGGTACATAAAGGCCAAAATGAAGTCAGAAGAGAAGAGAAGAAACCACTTACAGCAGAATGGGCATTGTAAGTAGTACAGTGACTCTTCCATTGTTTTACATTGTTCCAGCCCTCAGGAGTTCATTTTAGACTTACATCCGCGGAGTTGAGAAAATCTGAAAAAGTGTACTGCCAGCCTTAAGAGTTTTCATCTGGTTCCCAGGTTTGTTTGGAAATTGCACCTGCTTCTCATTAAATTACAGTACTTTTTTTTTTACTAATTCTGCTTGCTGGAAAACACAAAGACTGAATATGCTAAAAATACAAGATGACTGCTTATATCTAGTTATTTTCTGCTCACAACGGCTCCTGAATGTGAGTTGGTTTTATTTAGTAGAACATTAGCCATAGAAATATTAAGGAATTTTTATTCCTTCTTGTAGGGGTTGCCATTTTAAACATATAACAAATCAATTTACAATTCATTAACACTAAAAAAGAAAATCAGCTCTTTAACTTTTAGAATATGTATGAAATCCTTGAGCTGACTACAAGGTTATATTCATTTGTAGAATCTCTTCCCAAGCAAGCTATAATTACCACTAGAGTTGGTTTGATAATTGCCACCCTCTCCTCCCCAGCGCCCACCTACACCTCCACTTCCAAATGGCAAACTACTTTGTCAAGACAGTTTCTCTGTCGTGAGACTCTGAATTAACAAGAAAGGAATGTTCTCTAATTAACTGCAATATAGAGATAATGTGTGAGGCACGTTGTTTAACTATTTAAACTCATCTTTACTTCAAGTTGAGCAAAAGGAATAAGGGACTTTTCATTCTATACCACTTGCTGAAGGGGGCATAAAGGATTTAAGTGATGGTTTAGGGCTATTTTGGAGGCTCACAGATTTTTCAGGGGTCTGCAGGCTGTCTACATAGAACCTTCCCTCCCTCACTCACCAGTGTTCTGACTCAGAGGATCCATGGTAGGGCCAAGACATACACAGTTTTAGCAAGGTCTCCCCAGTTGCTCTTTTTTTATAATACATTTGAGGCTTGCTGCCCTGGCAGAGAGCAAAATGCTGACAGCCACTACCCACCATGAGATGAGCTGGAAACACTGTGAACAGTTGCAGAAAACCGGATCCAAACACCTGTGACATATGCCGAGAAACCTTAAGATTCACTGCAGGGCATTTAGTACTGAAATGCAGAGGAAAAAGATGCTCCTGAGGTATTTGTTATCTGTTTTCCAACTAGCAGTTTAGCATAAACTAAACCGGGTGGGCCCAGCAAGAAGCAGTGAAAATAGCCATAAGCAGCCAAAGAAGTAAAAGAAAGATAACAAACAGATGTTTAAGAAGACATGGGTAAGTTAATAAGTAATGAGATAGTCAAAATTGGAGCTAAGTTTTTTTTTCCTATACTACATATACTGTGTTTACAAAAAAAAGTAATATTAATGCCATAAATCCAATTAGATACCACTAGTCATCTAGTAGTAGCCACTGGATTCGTGTTTAGATTTTTCAATCTGAAAACCACAATTACTATTAAGTTATAAAAATATCTGTTCTCTTTTCCCAATCTAAACTTTGAGAAGTCAAGAAAAGCACAGTATTTCATAATCATTGTCAGGTCTAAATATACCTAGAATGCTTTATTGGTGTTATTTTGGAAAGTACTAATCTTCTCATGGGTGCATATCTGGTAGCAGGAGACAGTAGGCAAAAAGTAATGAAAGAAGGCAAAAAGCATAGAATTCATGAAGGAAATTCTGCTAATAGTGGGCATTTCATCACCTCCTCTAAACTCACTTTATTATTTTTTCTTTTTTTGCTTTTGAGGTTTTCTTGCAAGAGCATGTTTCTAAGGAAACCTAGCCAACACTTAACTAAGGGTGTTATATGGTTTTCAAAATCAAAAGCAACAAAACTAGTATCATCCACCCACTATGCTACAAATTTGTGTTGATATTTTAATCCCTACTAATTCAAATTTAATTAAAGGCTTGCTGTGTGATTCTTACCTATAAAACCATACTTCAGGTATTTGGAAAGATATGTGTAAGAGATGATCTGTCCTTCAGGAACTAGCAATCTAACCTGGAAAACTGAAACCAATCAGCAAAAACAAGGAATATCCACAGGCAGTCTGACTTCTTTAGATACTGGAAGAAATTGTGAATGAATATATAGTCACACATTCAAGATTTCTAGGCATCCCTATTCATCATCCTAACTTCCAGGGGACTGTGAACACTCTGTCCCTTTCAAAGAGAGTAGGGTCTACACAGCCAGTGACCAGATTTGGACTTTAGATCCCCACTCTTAACTCCAGGTTAGGCGGGGGTGGGGGGGAGGATTCTTTCCAGGATCATGTGACTATGGAAGCAACCCCAGGAACAGGAGGGGCTACATTGTCATTGTCCATTGCTGTGCCATAGGGCCTATTCTTCATTGCCTGAAAGTTTCTGGACTGAGGCATGAGTTTGGAAAACCCACTGCTTAGTGCTAGTACAAAGGGTCCAGGAGAGACACTAACAGGTTTGCTTGTTTGGGGGGTAAAGTCTTTTCTTTTTCCCCCATGTCCAGAGCTAGATCAGGTATGCAATGTATGAGTTGTTATTGAATAAGTGAGCTGATTAAATATTTTACAGAGATAAATATGTTTTCTGGAATCTATCATCTCACTCTCTGTTATACTACCTGGTCATTTTACATTAACAGGTAAATAAATTTTTTTATTTTAAGTACTCAAAGACTTAATGGGGGGTGAAGAGGATTGGGACAAAAAGAGAAGAGAAGTGAATTTAAATAACAAGAATGACTACTTTAGTATGTCAACCCTTGTTTTAAACATACATAAGATGTGTAATCACTAAACTATTTTAAACTAAATCAATCTTTTATTTTGTTGCAGTACGTTTCCCAGGAATTAAAACTTATATAGATCCAGATACATATGAAGACCCATCCCTAGCAGTTCATGAATTTGCAAAGGAGATTGATCCCTCAAGAATTCGCATTGAGAGAGTCATTGGGGCAGGTAAACACAAAGTCTGTATTTTTGAAGATAAGATTACTTGATGGTTTTGTGACTGGTTTATCAACATAATATTTTAAATCTTAGTAGTTTTAATCATTGAAAACTTTAAAGAACTGAAAAGTAAAGTTATCTTATATATGTTATTTTACTAAAGTATTGTAAACATGTAAATTCATTTTCTAAGCAATGAGAGAATTCACAAATGTTATTTTTAATTCCTATAGTCTTCTTTCAATATGGAGATAACTTACAATGAAACCAAAGTGATGCAGAAATTTATTTTGAAGATGCAACTTCAGGAGTTTTTCATAAGTTACTATAGATTTACCCAGAACCCAACGTCTATAGACATATACCATATATATAGTATTTATTTGAGGACCTTGAGGCTCTGCAAGATCTAGAAGTGTTCTGAAAATCATTGAGGATAAAATTAGCCTCAATATAATGTTTTATGTCATTTCAGTGCTAATTAGTGATTTTCCCTATGTAGAATGTTCAAATAGAACACTATTTTATACAGCTGTTCTAGATAAACACAAATTTGTTGTGAATTGGCTCCCAGAAGTTCACTCTGTACATTACTTAGGACAAAGACTAAGCTATTGTAACAGAGACCCCAGGATATTTAGTTCTCTTTCAAATCTTTGACCTAAGGTGTATAGTCCATGTTAGCAGAGGAGCTGTTATTCAGGAAGTCTTGAAAGGACAAAGTTCCTTTCACTCTTTGCTCTGCCTTCCTTTAGTCTATCATCCTCCTATGAATGGCCAAAGCCTTCCAGCCTGTTAGGAGGAGAAGGAAAGAGTTCAGTCATTTTTTTTTGGCTTTGTCTTTAAGGCATTAACATGGAAATTGCAAACATGTCTAGTCACATCTCAATGGTCCAAATGCAATTACCTGAGCACAAAGAGAGAGAGTTTTGGAATATAATCTCTGACTGGACAGCCATGCATGTAGCTAAGAAGTGAAGAGAGAAGTGTAAGTAGAGAAGGGAGGCTGGATCCTGAACAGGGGTATTGGTCTCCCCTAGATACTGATTATCTGTGTAATCCTTTGGAGAGAGCAGAACATACCAAAGTATGGCCATTCCAAACAGGTATCATGTCTTCGCAAAGGCCAAAGAAAGCAGGTGATTATCCTTTGTCTCTTTCTAAAGCCCTTCATCACCAGAGGGCCAGCTGCACAGTCTGCAGGGATGAATGCAAAATGAAAACGTCGAGTCTCTTGTTAAAAAGTTACTAAGAATTTCAAGACAGTGACATCAGAGCTTTAAGCAAATGACAGGGTCCGTCTAAACTCAAGACTCTGTAGGACTGTTCCTGTTATGTGGAATCTGTTCCCTGAATACACAGAAATCTAGCCCTGTACAAGAATTCCAGAGACATTTGGAGAGAGCCCTTCCTTATATCACTTTATTCCCTATGCACAGTGAATCATCTCATCTCCTGCAAGGCCAGATCTTCCTTTGAAAACTGACACAAGGGGCCTATACACTTAATCCTAATGCTCACAGCTGAAGAGGCTATCTTATCAGACAGATGAAGAACCTGGAATGAAACCAAATTCTCTATTATCTTCTGTTGAACATAAAACACATCAATGGGCATTAAAGGTATAATTGAAAGAGTAATTGCATTATGTTCATTTAGTTTGGGGATTCATTTACTTAAGACAGCAGAAAAATAGAGGAGAGAGGAAGCCAAATAATCCCATTGCACCCTGCACTTGGCCTTCATCTTCTGGTCCCCAAGAAAAAGTGGTATGTCCTTTTGTACTTCAGTGTTCACTCCCCATGTAGATTCAGTAGAAGCATTTTCCATTATAGCCCTTTGTACACAAATTAAATGTCAGTGTCTGAAATCATAGTGTTGAGAAATAAAATCAAATATCTAAGTGTTAACAAATAATTTTCATTTTTAGTTTTTAGGTTTTCTTCAGCCAACATGTAAATTTTGTCCTAAAAATGTAAACATATTGCCAGAGCAAACAGTAACTGTTAAAGAGACTCTTTTACTATCATATTCCCCCTGCGTTGTCTAACCTCTAATAGGTTCTATTGGAATACCTCTCATTTGGCAAAGACAGAATATCTAAACCATGTAATCAAACCTATACATCAATGTCTCCTTTTTGTATTTATTCACCTTTGATTATTTCAACTTTCAAGCAATATGCTGTCCATCTTCAGAAAAATCATGAAAATGCTTTATGAGACAAAGTTTTAGCATAATGTTCCTCTTTGCATTCCTGGCTAGTAGGGCTTTGTTAATTAACCCCATTATGTCATATTCCTAAAACTCTATTTGTCTGTGGAAAAAACTAGTGAATGTGTGGGTATTTCTTATAGCAGCAGAGTGAAAAAAGCACTGTTTGGTCAAAGTAAAGAAGAATTAATAGAATTATGTTAACATCTATGACATAATTATATAACTGGTTACTTGCCCAATATTTTACTGTAAATACTTTCCTTAAGTGGTCACATATCCTTTAGTTTTCCCCCACCTATTTAATTGTTTCTTCTCAGAGTCCTACTTTCTCATCATCTGTGTGCATTGTATTCCTCTTAGAAAAGTAAATTAAATAACTCAAGTGGCAATGTTGACAAAGGACAGAGATGTGTTGGAATGGGTGAGATGGGAGAGAGGCAAGATACCAGGTCTTAGGAATTGTCAGGATATTTAGGCCTCATTAAAGCACTGCACATAGAGAGTAGCCATAGAGAGGATACCTTTGTGTAATCCACACAGAGGATATCTTTGTGTAATAGGAATTCACAGTTCATTACTGAGGAAAAATCAGTAAGACCTGTGTGGCTTTGGTGAAAAAAAATTTTTAAATGCTGTTCTGGGCTCTGTTCAGAGTAGTGAAATGTTCCAACTCTATGCAAAAAAGAGCCTACAGAGTCAGACTGTGCGTAGGCAACAGCTATAGTTGGTAGGCCTCTGACTTCTGGGGTTCCTTTAGTGGGATTAGATTGTGGATGAAAGAGAAAAAAGATGAGGGTTGGTAAAGCCTGTGCTCCCTGCAGGCTCATGCTCTTAATTCAGATCAGGTCTAGATAAGTGTGAGTTTGAATAGTTCCCAAAGTTGACTTGAATTTGGAAGTTACATTGAGACCGAGCTTTGGAGTCAAACAAAATCAAGTTCAGTAGAGATTCTGCGATTTAACAGTTACAGGATTTGGGTCAAATTCTAGGCTTCAATTTCCTCATCTGTAGAATGGGCATATACTGCCTACCTTCTGGGGTTGTTGCCAGACTTAATTGAGATATACATGTATAAACACCTGGCATTCAGCACAAGGGATTCAACAAATCATCTTGACCTGTCTCCTTTAGTGTGTTTTATCATTGAAGCCTTAATATAAATTGATACCTCCTTTGTAAAATTGAGTTTTAACCCTTGGTAACAATAATGCTTACCCTAACTACTTCCCTTTGGAGATTCTTTGATAATAATGATGATGATGATGATTAACACTTATTCAGCACCTACTCAAGGTCTGGCCCTGGGTTAAGTGCCCTTTACATATTTCCTTGTAAAACTATCATAATAATTCCATGAGGTAGGAAGTATTATTCTCATTTACAGATATAGAATGAGGTGAAGAAAGAGTAAGTGACTTGCTCAACATTATAAGACTAGGTAGTAGAAGGAAGACCTGGAGTTTAAACCCAACTTTGACGGATCCCCAAAATTATTTCTGAGGCCAAAGAGATAATGCTTCAAATAAATAAAGAAGCAGACCATTAAACATTTTCATGGTGGGGGTGGAGAGACACTGTTTTGTGCAAGGCAGTTTTGTGCTGCTGGCCAATGGGTCCTATTAGAATTCTTTTCCTTGCGTTTTGCTCTAAAGAACAAATGTCATTCTAATGCCAGTATTGTCAAATACCTTTTATTGCTTGTATTTACAGTTTTAAAATTTGCCTTCCGCTTTCTTAAATAAAGGTATGTCTTTCTAGAATACTAAAAGCCCTAATTTAACTAATGCTAAGATTACTCAGAATAAGTAAAACATCTTTGAGCAACTGACTTATCAATGTAATTCAAATGAACTGTCTCAGAGAAAAATTAGCAAATCTCATATTGGTGCAATAAATAGCATCTCTCTTTTTTTTTTTAAGAATGCTTTCCAGGCTTCTAATTGGGAGACATAGTCTATAATCATTAAATATTTGTTATATTAGTTGTTAAAAGATGAACCCCAAAATAGCTACATTAAAGTTTTAAGAAAGAAAAAAAATGGGAAATGTTTTAATCTGTAACGTTTTTTAACATGTTCACTGAGAAATGTTTGTTAGATGGCTAATGTCTACTTATAAAAGGCATGGTGCTATTTTTTTTTCAATATTAAGACACTATTCTTACAAAGACATGTAATCAACCTGTCTTCTACAACTTTTGTCCTGGGATTCTCAACTTTATAACTACCCAAATATTATGTGATAAATCCTTAGAAAACGTATTCAATATCTAGGCTGAATACACACACACACACACACACACACACATATCTACATACATACTTAAAATTCCCTATGTTTCACTGTAAATTTTACTTTTTTTTTAAATGAGTTTTCTAGGACACTTTTTTTTTTTGGTATATCACTATCCTGTTTAATAGTGGCAGCTTATCTTTGTTCATCAATACAGGCCTGAATTTCCATGAAAATGCACATTTCCATTTAAATGAAGTGAGCAGCTCTGTTGCATAGGAGACTATCAAGATCATCTATCTTCTTTGACTTTTTGCATCATAAAATGAAATACTATGGCCAAAGAACTGTAAAACAGAAATTCCCAGGCTAAAAGAACCAAGTCAGATTAAGACAGATTCATTATTTTACACATATCTTGAGTGATAATGAGAAAACTGGTAAACTGAATTTTAATCATGGGCTGGAAAAGGTCATCAAAAGGCTCTCCTTTTTTCAGGGCAGTACTGAGCCTAAACCATTATAAGAAAAACTTGCCTTGCTGAGTATCTGTAATTTTGAAACATTATTCCATTGAAAAAATCATTCTTTTGTCTCTAAGCCCGTAGGGCACCCTCTTATATTTGACCTTCCCTCGTTCCCTAGTTTCAGCGGAAATGCATAGTATCTCCCCGTTATTCATATTCTGTTCCTTTATCTATACAGAACTCATTATTGCTTCTACTATCAGCCTTCTCTTTTCTTGGCTTAGTGTCACCATTTTTCTCTTCCTAGAATAGTTCAGGAAGTTTTAACTATTGGTTTCTCAGCAATCATCTGCAGGTAAAAGAAAGTCAGAAGGACAACAAAAAGGATATAAAAAGTGAATGACAAACCAGTGATTTATTCAGCCTAATATTTAGTTCTGTTATTGCCATTTCCTTTGAGGTCCTGGTTGTACTTGCTAATGTGCAAGGCAAAGTGCTTACTTTCCAGGCCCCTTCTAATTCTCGGCTGCCATCCCCCAACTAGCCTTTCTAGAACCTATTCTTTTTTTTAGTTAGCTTAAAGGAACTCTTCTCATTCCCTGTATGATTTTTGTTCCTCTTCTGCAACTATATTGTATTTTTCGCAATGTTACAAGAGGAGTGTAGAAAGTGTTCCAAATGTGGTTTCACAATTCACTTTTTATAAGAAGAAACTTGAGTTTGTGGCCTGTTTTTTTTTTTTTTTTCTGTATTTGATGAGATGATCTTCTCTAATGCAAATGTCATTCTTGTCCATCCACTGAAAAGATTTATGGTAGAGGTCAGATTAATTTTCCTTTCTATTCTTAGAAACCCCTTTGCCCAACCAATTAGACTGAAAATAATATCAACAGTAGATTCTGGCAAGACTTTGGTGCCTTTTACTTAAGAATTTCATAGCGTTCGGGGCACCTGGGTGGCTCAGTGGGTTAAAGCCTCTGCCTTCAGCTCAGGTCATGATCCCAGGGTCCTGGGATCGAGCCCCACATCAGGCTCTCTGCTCAGCAGGGAGCCTGCTTCCCCCTCTCTCTGCTTGCCTCTCTGCCTACTTGTGATCTGTCAAATAAATAAATAAAATCTTTAAAAAAAAAAGAAAAAAGAATTTCATAGCATTCTAAATCAAATGATGTAATGAAAGATGGGCTTTATCCATTCTCCCTGGACATTATAATATGAATAAAAGAAACAGACAAGAGCCAGATAGACCCAGGCTTGAATCAATTTTACTATTAATTCACTCCATAACCTTCAGCAACTTAGTAATTTCTCAGAAATTTGGTCTGTTCACCTATAAAATGGATTCTTCATAATAACAATAATAATAATAATAGCTATCTTGTAGGATTAATGTAAAATTTAAAGATGACACATACTGAGGCTCTGTCATACAGTAGACACTCAGTAAAAGGGCAGAAACATGACCATCGGGTTAAAAATAGTTTCTATATTCAGTTGAAATGGCTAAGAGTAATGGCACTCTATACTCAACTCTTAAAATAGTTTTGATATAAACATCTGCCCATACAGAATTCTATTGCCTAACCCATACTAACTCCTTTTTTGTTTTTCTTTTAATTAAACTCAAAACTTAATTTCTCCCTGTATCTTGTGAAGTTATATTATATGTGTGTCTATGTGTTTATTTTTACTTTAAACTTAAAAATCATATGATGAAATGACTTCAACAAAAGAAAATTTATTTCAATATCTTAATGTAAAACCATTGTAAACTAGTCTTATCAATTTATTCCTGGAACATCTAAAAAATTAATAGGTTGATTTATCAAAGATAGGAATATATATCAGTTTCATAGACTTTAATTAATTTTATTTACTTGTGTTTCAACACTCCATATTTTATTTGGGGAGCCATTTAATGTATATTTGCTATCTTGCACATGCACTTCCTACTTGTGCAAGATGCCTCATGCTAGTAGTTATTTGAGAAATGGTTGTAAATAAATAAATAAATGAGTAATTAAGTGAATGACTAGAAGAATATAGAATAATTTCTAAGTAACTCCTTTAAATGACTATGTCTATCTGGTAATCAGCAAAAATGCTAATATGGAGAGTAAGTTAAAGCACAACACAATAAATATGATATAAAATCAAACACATATAAAGTAAAAGTAAGGAGGAAGAACAAACTTATAGAGGACAATTATGAATTATAGTAGTTGCAGTACTTTATGTTAATAATTGACTTGATAAATCAAACCAAACTCTTAGAACTTATTATAGGCCTTTGCATTTGCATAGTGAAAAATAGAATCTTAAGGAAAAGATTACATTGTAATTTTACTTTCTATTGAGTTTGTATAACAGATGAGGTAATTTTGAAGAATCTTTTATTACTTACAAAGAACTTAGTAATTTTCCACTTTGATAGATATTTTGATAAATATTGATAAAATATTTGGCAAAATGAAGAAAAGTTGACATCTTGTTTTCAAAAAAGTACTCCAAGGAAATAGAGGAACTTTAGATGCATCTTTTACAGAAAGGAAAAAAAATGATACATTCTTTTAACGCAAAGGGCCACAAGAAAACCTACACATCATCAACAATTTTTGTTCCTTGTATTTCATTAGTTATCTCTCGCTACATAACAAATCACCCTAAAACTTAAAACAGTAATATTTATTATCTTAATAATCTTCACAGGGTTGCTGTGAAGGTGTCAGCTAGGGTTATTGTCTCATCTGAAGGTCTCATGTGATGTTCAGATGGGCAAAAATATACTTGCAAGCTTATTTATATGACTGCTTCCAGGATACAATTCCTTGAGGGTTGTTGCACCAAAGGCCTTAATTCCTCACTGCCTGTTGGTTAGAGAGCACCCTCAGATGGCTCTATGTGGGCCTCTCCAACAGGATAGCTTATTTCCTTAAAGCCAGTAAGGGAGTCTGCTGGCAAGATAACATACTACATTGGTAAATAATGAGATGTGAATTAAGATCATAAATCTTATTATATGACTTGCTTATTTCATACTGTAGTTCATTTAGCACAAGGTAATTAGTTCATTGTTCCCATAGTGATATTTATATTCTCAGTCTATGTTTAACTAATGACTTCTGTCTTTGTAGCCTGTCCAAGTTATCTTTTGCTATGTGACAATCCTTCGCAAAACTAAATGGTTCAAATAATAGTCATTTCATTTGCTCATAATCTCTGGGACAGCATTTTGGTTTCGGCTCTGTTAGAGATGGGGGTTGTCTTCTGGTCTCACCTGGGGTCACCCTATGAATGATGATAGTTCAAGGGGACAGAGTTGCTATTAGATGGTTGGTCTAGGGGGATCTGGTTCCATATGGATTCTCCCTCACCAACAGCCTAGGTGTGACAAGTGTTAAGGCAAGTGTTCTAAGCAGATAAGAAAAAGAGTTGTAAAGTCCCTTTAGGCCTTGGCCCTGAACTCCTACAACATAATGCTAATACTTTATGTTGGTCAAAGCAAGTCACAAGACCCGTCGAGATAACAAGGTGGAAAAATTGATTCTACCTCTTGATGAGAGGAACAGCAAAGTCACATCACAAAGGACATGCATACAAGGTCAGGAAGAATTTGAAGTCATGTTTTACAATCTACTATAGAGATGATTACTTGAAAAAAAATCATCATTTGTTAAGCCTGGGATGGAGAACAGGTTATGAATTTATTTCCTATTTTCTCTCTATGACCATTTTTGCTTTGCACTCCTAATGAATGATATCCATGTTTTCCTTATTTAGTGAGTAGTAGGTAATAATATGACTTGGGTTAGGTACTATGAGGTTTACAGAAATGAATAACAAAGGAGCTCAGGCCCAAGAAGGACATGAAGGAGGGGCTCATGGGTGGCTCAATTGGTTAAGCATCTGACTCTTGATTTCAGCTCAGGTCATGATCTCAGTGTCATGAGATTGAGCCCCCCATTAGGTTCCATGCTAGGTATAGAACCTGCTGAAGATTTTTTCTTCCCTTCCCCAACCCATTCTCTCTCTCAGTCTAAAAAAAAAAAAAAAAAAAAGACATGAAAGTATAATACATAAGGTAGAATAGAGATATAGAAAGGAAGTAGAAAGAAGAAGCATCATAAGTGAGCAAAACATATGTGTAAATCACTTTTGAAATTCAAAGAATCTAGAGATCACTGCAGACTTAGTAATTAGGCTGCATTAAGAAGATGGCATTTGAAGCATAAGAAATGCCAAGATGAGGGAACTGTGGTGTAGACAGGGAAAGAACAAAGTGGTAGAAGAGGAGGTATGGAGATTATAAAGAGGAATTTTGGAAAGTTTCAAGAGATTTTAGAGTTAGATGTCTCTTTACTATATCTGACTCTTTACTATATCTAATTTCTCTTCAAAGCCTAGGCTTTTCCTTTTCCTTGGCATATATATATAACTCTAGGCCTGCTTCTTGGCTTTTAATTATAATGACCTTTTTAATTTGGTGACTTTTTAGTTTTAATGACCCATATAGTTTAAAATGATTTTTAAAAAGAGGAATTTTTTACTTTTATTGGGAAAATAATAAAAACAAAATACCTTTGCTTCATCCTGTCTTGAGAAACAAATGAAATAAAGTTGATTTTAACTGACCATTGAACCTTTATCAAAACATGACCAGTGAAAGTGTTTACTGCCCCACCAGGCAGCACATTCCCTTGAGAACAGTTCTAATAAATCAAGAATCTCTGTAAGTAAAAATGTGCTTCCTTATAACACTGTGTATAATCTTAGAATACTACCCCCTGGTACTATTTCTGCAAAACTGAATTTATGCAAAGTAACTCCACTTCTTCCCCTCTACTCCATGACCCTTCAGATGTTTGAAGATAGTATGTGAACCTCATAAATCTTTCTTTTCCAGTCTCAGTTTGTCTAAACCTTTCAACTATTTCCATCTGACATGATTTCCAGATACTTCATCATTCAGATAACCTTCTCTGGGGAACTAGAGTTTTTCTCTAAGTCTTTTTAGAATTGAACCCAATACTCATTTTTTTTTAAGTGAATGCAGAAAACACAGGGTTAGTACCTTTCCTGCTGTGCCTCAATTAATGCAGCCTGAGTTTGCATTTTGCTTTTTGAACAGCTGCCATACACTGTTGGCATAGGAAACGCTTACTGCCAGCTTATCCCCAATGGTCTTTCTCCAATGAGCTACTCTTATGCCAGACTTGTTTTTATATGTGTCCAACTGAATTTAGGATGGTGAGTGCAAGGCTATTTTTTATTTATATACCTATACTATTTATCTATATAAATTATATATATTCTCTGTCCATCCAAATTGACATATATTTTCCTCATATTCCCATTTAATAAATATTCCTATCAAACCTTATCATGTTTGTATAGGTGGATTTTCCTAAACTCTCCAGGTCTTTTTTCATCTCAGTGAGGTCAACCTGCATAATTAGGGTCCTTTCCCGTATCATCTGAATTTGTTCTGATTTGCAAGTTAGCTATGTGTCTTTCTCATAACTGAGCTCAGAACTCCCTTTGTGGCAAGTTTTTTAATATACTCTCCAATTTTCTTCTTTGTTAGGATAACTGTGTTTGCATTATTGGAATTCTGTATTTTATGGACACCTATCCCTCCATTTTTATAGAATCTCTGATCCTGGAATCCAACTCAATCTATGTACAGTTTTTTTAAACTGCTACCCTGAAGTTTAATGAAGTGTAATTGCAATGTCTACAGTTCTGGCTAGGGCTTTTTTCTTATTCTTTTAGGTTTCTTAAAATGAAAATAGTCAGTTTGGGGGCACATGGGTAGTGCATACGGTTAAGCATCCAATTTATGATTTCTGCTCATGTCATGAGATCAGGATTATGAGATTAAAACCCACTCAGGCTCTATGCTCAGTGAGGAGTATGTTTGAGTTTGTCTCTCTCCATCTCCCCTTCCCTCTGTTCTCCCTCTCTCACTGAAATAAAAAATAAATCTTTTGTAAAAAGTTTATAAGAAAATGGTCAGTTTTCCCAAGTTTCCAGCCCTTACATTTCATATGTCTTTATTCAGAAGTAGGTCCAAATCACAATTCATTGACCTTTTGAAAGATGGAAACAGCAACAAGGCTGGTATTTATGATCTGTGTAGCCTGTCCTGTACTGCTCTCATGGTGAAGTCAATATACTCACAGGATGAGAAAGTGTGCTATGTAAGGATTGTTTAGAGCTGGCAGCAGCTGAGCTTTTTGTGTTGGCCAGCGCAGTTCCTTGTTGAAAGGGACACATTTTGGTACTCTGTCCCTGCCAGAATTTTCCTGTGGTTCCCCCTCTTGCTTCATCCTATCAGAAAAGGTAGTTTCTCTTTGATATTAATAGTAGGCAAGAGTTTTCTAACTGTTTACATGATTGATGCAAGCTTTACATGTATTTATCATCTCTCTGAGTCCTCACACTGCTGAGAATCACAAGTCACATATGTCCATTTTACAGACAAAGAGGCTAAGGCCTTATAGAAATTGAATTACATGGTCACAGTGAATCAGCTAGTAAATAACAATATCAAATTCAGCTCCAGAGTAGTCTGATTTCAGAGCTCATGTTCTTATTAACTTTATTACAAAGAATCTTTTGTGTTTGTGAATCTGTACTTTTTCCAGAAGGATAGCATCTTCTGTCACTTGTGCAATAACTCTTCCTTAAATTACATTCATTACCACAATCTCCACATATCTTCAGTGAATTTGGCTGTGTTCCTTGCTTTTATCCCAGCCATCTGTCTATCTGTGTGTCAGTAGTTACTTCTCAACAACGTGATATGAGGACTGTGTTACCGTTGCTATCTGTTTGGGTGATCTGTAATGGCAGTATGAATGGTCACTGCCATCACTGTCTAACCCCATGTGCACTGACCCACTGAAAACCACTGGCTTACCAGGGCCAGTGTTAGTATGGGTACTCACTGTTACCATGAGAGTATTCTTTCGGGTGACATCACAAATTTCCCTCATTGGAAGAATGGTTCACATGTTCATATACACTATATCAATCCTCAGCTAACCTTGTCAGTTCTGCCTTCAAAATATATCCCAGAGCCAATCATGTTTACCACCTCACAGCTACAACCCTCCCCCAACCCATCAACATCGCTCCTGGCCTCCTTCCTCCCACTTTTGCCCCTCTGTCCTGTGTTCTCCACACATGCCATGGAACATATACATATGTAAATCAGATAGTGTCACTTTTAGCTCACCAACTTCTAACCATTACTTGACTCATTTAGAGTAGAAGCCTGTTCCTCTACTAGCTACCTCTCCAACTTCATCTCCCACAACCCCTCCCTCACTCAAGGCCCTTTGGAAATAGTGATTTCCTTGCTCATCTTCAAACATGGGTGATGCATGCCCACCTCAAGGCCTTTGTACTTATGTTTCATCTGACTCCAAAGCACTAGCTCTAGTAAAACCATGGCTCTTTCCTCACTCCCCTACTTCTTCCAGCTTCTGGCACAGTGTTACTTTTACCAGACAGACCTGTAAGGATGTTTATGAAGTAGCAGCCTTCCTCCCACACTCTTCCCCCTTACCCTGCTTTTTCTCTATAGCAATTATCACCAAGTGCCATATATTCATTTTGTTTTTCCTATTATATGTCTTCTTCTGTCTCTTATTTGCTGCTATTCCCTTAGCCCTTTAAATAATACTGTGCAGGTGGTAGGTGCTACATAACCTTAATGAATGGATAGAGAATTTCTAATGTACAAAATGATGAAAGTATTTATTCATCCATAAATGACTTTCATCCTCAAAAGGGTTATAGCCTGGTATAGGATCATAGTGAAGGGAATGAGATAATAATTCACCTTATACATTCCCAGGGTTAAGTGTTGTGATGGAGGTATGATAAGGACATGTCAGCCTCTCAGAGGAAAGGCATACAAGCTAAGTTGAAGGATCAAGGAAGGCTGACCCAAGAGATGACTTCATCCTACAGAGATTGGAAAGCAAGCAAAGAATGTTAGAGTTACGCAATCAGATTTACAATTAAGACCACCCCTCAGATGTCTTGTGGAGGAAGAATTTCAATAGGCAGTGATTGGCAGGAGAGTAACCAGTAAGAATGCAGGGACTCATGAGAACAAGGCACACAGAGTTAGTCTCAGTTTTCTGACCAGAATGACTAAGATAAGAACACGGGAACAAACAAACAAAAGGATATTTAGAAGATTTACAAAATTTCAGATGTTGAAATATATGTAGAAGGTTCCAGTAATTTTCTAGCCAAGAATGAGTCTGGGCTCTTTTGATGTTGTTTTGTGTTTGTGAATATAATCAGAACCCTCTATTTTAGAATTTTCAGTTCCAAGTATGAAATTGTGTTTAGACATTATGACAATGACTTCTACAAAAATGTGAAAGTCACTATGCTCTTACCATATTAAATAACATTTCTTTACCCCATTATCTATACTTCCTATGAAGATAAGAAATAACTAGAACATTATAAAGAGATTAATTACAGTGTAGAACCCTACCTGATGGGAAGCAACTCTTCAAAATACAAAAATGCTCATTTTCTAAATACCCATGACCAGGTAAGTGAGAGAAGAGTGATAAATGAAGTTCTTCCCAAAGTAGGCAGAATGTCTTGTTTAACAAAGTTGTAAACAAAGTCCAGAAGTCATTGCTCAGCTCCTTGTTGGGTAGTGGGCCCAGGTATTGCAGAAGCTAATACCTGGCTAAGGATAGAAAAATGAAGAAGTAAGGGAAAAGAGTTACATTTTATTTTTTAAATATTAAATATGAAAAAGAATAAATGTGGTTTGTTGTCTTTACATTTGATGCATTAGTCTATTAAGATTCACTTGCTGATTGATGGAACAAATGTCCATAGTACATTTAGTACATAGTACACAATAACACCTGTTACTTTGTTCCATGAAGCTTAACAGTACTTGCCACAAAAAGCAGTAGTCAACAAATTTAATTTTTAAAACCCAAGTGACTTGCCCATATCTAAAAAATTAAAGAAAACAGAAGAACTTGTGATGAAAATCACAAATGTACCACCCCTTCCCTTCACCCCCATCCAGTTTCAAGTCCTGGCATCCATGACAATACTTTTTAATGGATTGTTGTGGGGTTTTTTGAATTCTAATGGTTATGTCCATATTTACTGTAACAATTATCTATTGACTTCTTATTATCACAGACAAAGATTTAGCTTCCTTATAACACCTATCTCTCCCTTATGACTTTAAATATTATTTTTAGGTCTTTATGTACGGTTCCAACAAATATAAGTAATTTTTATACTTAAAGCTTTTTTTAAAACCTATAATCAAAATGCAGATATAAAAACAGATTATTTTCAAAGTGCTACACTAAATAAATGTTTTTTGGCCCTTTCTGCTAAGATTTCTGCTGTGGGAGCTCCTGGTACTCAGATGCTAGTTTTTGCTAAGCTGGGAATAGAGAAAGGTTTAGCCTTTCTTAACCTGACTGCTGAATTGTGCAGGTCCTTTTAAATTATGCCACCTTCTCCAGAGTAGATCTAGATCCTATTCCTAATGCTGCTGGAAATTCACAGCCGAGCTTCTCCAGCGCAGGGCTTCACAAACTCTGGTTTGCTGGCCCAATCCCCTGTTCTGCTGAAACCCGGCCACACCCATTTGTTTACTCATTCTTTATAGCTGTTCTGGGGCTACTGCTGTAGGATTAAGTAGCTCCAACAGAGTCAGAATTATCCACAAGCCTAAAATATTTATTATCTGACCACAAACTTGCCAACCCCTGCTCCGATGGCCGCAGACTTGAGTATCATTCAGTACAAGCGTTTCTGCCACCACATTCCTATAAAAGCCTGCTCTCCTACCTCCAACTGGACTGATCCATGAGTCTCATCCTCTGTTCTGGTCACTTCACTAAGCTGGAATCATTATTTCCTATCCCCGATCTTTCTTTCTTTTGATTTACTAGCTTCACCTTGTTTCTGACTTCCTAATTCATAGGGAAAAGTTTGCAGAGGAATTACATTTTCTGGATTCTTTTTTTTTTTTTAAAGATTTTATTTATTTATTTGACAGAGAGAGATCACAAGTAGGTGGAGAGGCAGGCAGAGAGAGAGGAGGAAGCAGGCTCCCTGCTGAGCAGAGAGCTCGATGCAGGGCTCGATCCCAGGACTCTGGGATCATGACCTGAGCAGAAGGCAGAGGCTTAACCACTGAGCAACCCAGGCGCCCCTCTGGATTCTTTTATATCTGAAAATGTCTTTCAGGTAAATGCAGTAAATAATTAGTCTGGGCATAGAATTATAATTTTAAAATATTTTCTCTCTGAATTTTAAAGGTACTGCTCTCTTAGCTATCTTTTAGCTGACAACAGGGCAGCTGACCAGTTCCATTCCTGGAGACTTCCTTGGAATTACATATTAATGTGCTACACACATACAGTCTCTTTCAATCCAGAGATGCTAGCTTTTTCAAAATGTTTAGTATTATTTTTCTTTTTTTTCTAGAATAAATTATGTTCCATCTTTCCTATTTGAGAGGGCAGGAAAATGTGAATTCCATTGAAAAAGATTTCCATCAGAATTTCTTTTTTATTATTATAGTCAAACACAATGTTGTATTAATTTCAGGTGTACAACATAGTGACTCAACAACCCTATGTATTATGCTGTACTCATCACAAGTGTAGCCACTGTCTGTCAGTATAAAATGCTATTACAGTACCATTAACTGCATTCCCTGTGCATACCTTTCATCCCCATGACTTATTCATTCCATAGCTGGAAGCCTGTACCTCCCCCTGTGCTTTATGTGTGTTTTGTTTTGTTTTCTCACCTGAGCTCTATTTGTTTGTTAGTCATTTGTGAAACCCCTGGTTTGAATTTTTGCCATCTTAAGCATTAAACTCATTCATTTGGTGTTTGTGTTTGTCCTTTGTAGGGGCAGATTTGTTCTATTTTCTAGCAGCCGTCTTCAACTATTCTATCTTCTAAGACTTCTATTAAGTCTTTTTTTCTACCACTGAATTTCCATATATTTCTCTATTTCATTATTTCTTTCTTTCAACATCCAGATGTTCCTTTTTTTTTTTTAGGATTTTATTTATTTATTTGTTAGAGAGACAGAGAGAGCGAGCACAGGCAGACAGAGTGGCAGGCAGAGGCAGAGGGAGAAGCCAAGCAAAGAGCCCGATGTGGGACTTGATCCCAGGACGCTGGGATCATGACCTGAGCCGAAGGCAGCTGCTTAACCAACTGAGCCACCCAGGCATCCCCCAGATGTTTCTTGATGGATGAAATATCTTATAACAAATTGTCACTGCTTCTTTTAGTTTCCTTGTTTCTGTTTTATTATTTTTGCCTCTCTTTCATATTAGAAACTCTTCTCACATGTCCCTTGATTCCTGGCTTTCCATTCATATTCACAAATAAGGCACTGTTTGGTGGCTGTGTGTGAGAATGTAAACATGTCTGCAGTAGGTATCATTTTAGGTGGCTGGGAGATTATTTTATCGGGGGTACTCAAATGCCAATACGTGGTTTGTATTTTCATTCAGAGCATTTACCTTTTTTTTTTTTTTTTTTT